>LUCM01000208.1:41853-66593 GCA_008360955.1 Fasciolopsis buskii
CTCTTTTATTCAACCTGTCTCTTCTGTCTCCAACCCAATCTGTTTGCCCCTTGTGCCTACCCATAGTATCTCCATTGATAACACGCCCGATACTGGCAACGGTTTATTGTCAAGTAGTGTAGTAGGTGGTTTTTAGTCTGTTAGCTCACATTTTCTCAAGCCTCGTCAGCCTCTGAATCTGGGTTTCTTTCAATGTGTGCACTTTAATGCAGGCTGGCCAACAGGCATGTTTGGCTCTGACAGTGGACTCACTTTCGATTGATGTCTGCTGTGTGAGTGAAACACGAATTCAGGATTCGAGTAGAGTAATTCAGCTAACTGCGCCGAACGTCTCGTCAAGATATTTCGTGCGCACTTGAGGAGACGAAGCAGCTCAAGCTGTGGGTCAACGTGGTGTAGGAATAGTCTTGAGTGAGAAGGCTGAAGCAGTCCTTTTAGACTGGATCCCAGTCAACAGTCGCTTGTGTGCCATGAGACTGCAGGGATCAGTCGGCGTCCGAAATAATAGTAGTGTTAAGCGTAGTTTATTTGTTATCTCGGCATACGCTCCAACAGACTGCAGCACTGATATGGAGGAAGACGAATTTTACGATAACCTCGTCACTCTTGTTCGGGAGAGCAAACGCTCTGATATTGTAATGGTAGCAGGTGACTTTAATGCACAAGTTGGAAAACTAAGTGCATCGGAGTTCTGTTTAGGTGGGCGATGCGCCTTGCCTGCACAGCGAACAGACAACGGAGAAAGACTTCTCCAATTCTGTGCAGATAATCATTTATTCCTATCTAGTACAAATTTCCGACACAGTTCGCGTCGCACTGCGACATGGCGCTCTAGCTCGACAGGTGCTTTGATTCAGATTGACCATATCGCAGTTAGCTACCGTTGGCGCGGTTCTGTCCAGAACTGTAGATCATACTGGACCACGTACGTCGAATCGGACCATGCGTTAGTTTTAATGCGATTTTTGTTGCAGCTGAATGGCCATCGACGCAGGCCACAAATGCGATTGGCTGTCGAATGTTTGTCTGATTCGGCTGTTCGCAACAGCTACAAACAGAAACTGTCCGAGGAACTAAGAACTGCGACCAGTGGCAATGTAGACGATCAGTGGGATCAAATTAAGCAGGCGATGCATTTGGCGGTGAATTTCGCCTGCGGTCCCAGACCTAGCATTCATCAGAAACACCGGATCTCTCAAGCGTCGCTAATTCTAATGGAGCAAAAATGCGAGCTGCCTAACTGCAAGGAAGTGAATAAGATGCGTCGGCAGTTGCAGCGTCAGTAGACCATAAGCCTTAGGAATGACTGCGAAAGCTGGTGGGTTAAGTTAGCCGAAGAGATGGAAGTAGCGGCCGCTTCAGGTAACAGTCAAGGACTGTTTAAGCTTATACGCGACAGCGGTGGGCGGCGAACTTCGGTTAGTGAAGTCGCGTGCGATAGGACTGGAGAGCTCATCCATGGTAGACAGGAAAGACTGGACCGTTGGGCAGAACATTTCAAGAATCAGTTTAACTGGCCATACGCTATCGTATCTAGTCCGACGCCTGGAGCTGTGAATCCTTGGGAGGTGTCACTTGATCCCCCAACGGAAGTGGAAGTGGAGTCGAATATTCGGCTTCTGAAGAGGGGAAAAGCTGCCGGTCCCGATGAACTTCCCCCAGTTCTTTGCAAATTGGGTGGAGAAGTGCTGATGAAATCACTTACCTCCTTGCTTCATGATATTAGGAACGAGGAGCGTATCCCGCTATCGTGGGGTGAGTCACTGATTATACCCATCTTCAAGAAGGGTACACGAAGTGACTGCAGCAATCATCGTGGGATTAGTTTAATTCCGATAGTTACTAAGGTGTTAGCTTCGATGATGCTGCACCGTTTGACACCGATTCGCCAGAGTAATATCCGCGAACAACAGGCCGGATTTCGGCCAGGTCGAGGTTGCATCGACCAAATATTCACTCTTCGACAGATACTCGAAACGCGCCACACGCACCGCCGCCCTACGATCGTAGTCTTCCTCGACTTGAAAGGTGCTTTCGACTCCGTGGATCGACCGGCACTACTCAGTGCTCTCCACCGGAAGGGTATGCCAACGAAGTTTGTGAACCTGTTGCGAGCATTGTACTCGCATACCTATGGTCGCGTGAGGGTATACGGTGAACTGTCACGTTCATTCGAAACGACTAGTGGCGTTCGACAAGGGTGTCCCATCTCTCCATTCGTGTTCAACTTCGTCATGGACGAGGTGATGGAAGATGTTTCAGGAGGTCTCCGGGACGTAGGAGTGGAACTGGGAAATGGAGGAAAGCTATGCGACCTAGATTACGCAGACGACGTCGTGTGCCTGTTCGACTCTGCGGACCATGCACAATGCGCACTAGATAGACTGTCGAGATCGGTTGCTCGGTTCGGCATGTGCTTTGCACCTTCAAAGTGCAAAGTGCTGTTACAGGACTGGACGACAGCAGCGCCGAACTTGATACTGGATGGAGAGGAAATAGCAATGGTGGACCGTTTCACCTACCTTGGTAGCTGCGTGTCTAACGATAGTAGCTCGGGATTGGAGGTAAGTATGCGTATATCCAAGGCTCGTGCAGCTTACGCTGGATTGAAGCACTTGTGGCGTCGGCCATTATATTTCACTGAAGTTGAAAGGTCGTGTGTACTGTGCTGCAGTGCGTTCAGTTTTGTTGTACGGTTGCGAGATGTGGAGTATGTGTGTGGGCGATGTTCGTCGGTTGGAGGTTTTCGACAACCGATGTCTACGTCGTATGGCTGGGATTGGATGGAGTGACCGGGTGAGTAATATTGAGGTTAGGAATCTGGTATTGGGTGCCACTTCTGAGAACAGCTTGTTTCAGCGTATGAAACTTAGTAGACTACTCTGGTCGGGTCACGTGTTGCGCATGACGAACACTTGTCTACTATACCGTTCCTTATTTTGTGTTCCTCCTAAGGAATGGAAGAAGCCATGTGGAGGCCAACAGATGACGTGGCAACGTGGGATGAGAAAATGTACAGCGAAGTTAGGTAAAGTAGGTGTCTCACGTCTTCGTGGTTGGGTTCCGAAAGGCTCATTGACTTGCTGGCTGGAGACACTGAAGGATATGGTAGTGAACCGTGAACAGTGGTGATCGTGCTGTCATTTTCTTTTGAATCAGAATGATTGAAAACACGTGCGTTTGTACAGTTAGACTGTGTTCCGTGTGTTGGCTGCAGCAGTGTCTTATCTTTTCCCGCCTAATTAGGTCCACTCCCTGTTCCCGTTGGATATTCACTCTTTTTATATAAACGTGTAACTCTGGGGAAAGGCAGCGGTCAGTGAGGCTTGCCATGCTGTTTAACGCTGGACGATGATGATGATGATGCAACTCGGTGTTAGCATGTCTCATTTGTGAACTCTTCCACACCCAAGTACTTTGGATAGGAATTTTAAAAATTCTATTTTGCGTTTAGTTTGGCTTGGAAAATGCTGAAAAATGGATTTCAGAACTGACGATTAATTGGGATTCTACCGTATCCCTATCTTGTTGCACTATTTATCCATCTTGACACTCGAAATTACTAACCTCGACCCTACTGTATCAGTTTAATATACTGGCGCTCCATAAGTTTCACAATGTTTATTTATTTCCATTCATTGGTAGACACATTGAAGTCTTTGTTTCATTTGGATATTGACTTCTAGCAATTCGATTTGATCATTTCAGTATTCGGAAGTTTAAGTGATCGAACAAAGACAGATCTGTTCCATCTTTCGATTGTTTGATAACGCGTGTTATCCTAATGTTTGCTCTCATAATCGATCGGTTATGGCTATTGTTTTCGCCTTTCTGTCATCCGATCTATTTCAGTTTACCTCCGCATCTATGTACCTGTTTAAAAGTCGGAACTGTTTGCATAAGTACTTTTCCATCCTCAACAGACGGTGACCGGCTCATCGGCTGACGGCGGTCAACATCACAACCTCTCAACCAGAAGGTGGCAGGTTCGAATCTTCTTGTCGCCGGCCTCGCAGCCCTTTGTTGGTCGCGACTAATTTCCTGAAAATGATGTACATCTCTGTTTCATTACTGACGGGAGTAAAATTAAGTGAAGATTGACGAACCGCCCGACGGATTCGTCTTTGCACTAGCTGAGAGCCTGGTTGAAATTTACACTGTTTCTAAGTGCGAAGTGAATTTACTATGCTAGAACAATGATTGCAGTTCTGTTCTGATTCATTCAGTTTAGGCAAAAATATTTTCTGTTTCGATTAGATCATATTTCGTTTTTTATTTTCGCAAGACATCACATAGACCCGTGAATCAAATCAAAACATGTGGTGTTGGCGAACATATTTTTAATGGTTCATTCTGAAGCATTTGCAAGCATATTTAATCGAAATAAATTTTTTTTTGGTTCTGTTGTTCTGTTAATACGTTTGTCATTACCGTCATCTAGTTCTGAGCGTTTGTGCGAATGTTATGCTCCGTTGATCGATCGACCGCATTCACTTCAAGATAACGATCATAAGTTGTGTCGGGTGACTAGTATTTCAGTTTCAAACACTTTTGTACCAAGTGCCGATTTGGCAGTTGATTACTCGGTCTTATAACTCTTTACGTTTCGGGGTAAAATAACGGAAGGAATTCAGTTGAATCCTTATAATGGTGACTGATTTTTGGGCAGGCGAAGTCGACCTGTTTGTTCTGAAGTCACCCAATTATTCATGCTTGACAGACCCGACAAATCAGTTTCAGGTTAAGTGGCCACCAGTTGTGTATTGTTCTTCCTGGTTTTGTGATCCATTATGGCGGATTTGAGTGAGTTTGTCGTACCAAACGGTGCTGGGATCCTGTTGTTCGTCTCTATTGGCATTCCTCTTGATTATCACTTGCTAAATTTAACTGGGATCTAGGGTTCTTCTTTGCCCAACATCCACGCACTTTCGGTGTTTTTATCTATGTGTACATCGGGTGGGAGGTTTAATTTATTTCAGGTTTATTCCTAGTGGCCCTCGTCGTGTTATTTTCCTCATGGGCATGTCCCGTCACCGACTAGAGATTCACGGTTGCGGGAAAAGATAAAATAACCAGTCCTTTAACGGTAGTTAACAACTCAATGTTCAGTTCACATGGTTTCCTAGTTCAGATGGTAACGATTATGGCTCTGATACTAAACCAATAAAGACTCATAACTGCCATGTTGTTTTTACTCACTCAAAGGTTTTTTTGGTTTCGATTTTTGATCATTTCATTTAAATTTGTACATTCATGTATCCTGCTGTATGAGTGGCACTTCTTTTGTTTAGGACTCATAATCAAAATCCACTCAATTGCCTTACTCGGAAATCATTGGGGCGTTTAACCCAGCACGCGGATGTTGTGCTAGCACTTGTGAGGATTCCCCGTCAGTTGTATTACTTAAAACTTTGTATTGGATAGGTTGAAGACTAAGTAAGGACGACTGCGATTAGTGTACAATGAGTAAACGGAAATGAGGGAGTTCTGAGCAGTGCACTTGTAACTATCCTTTCTCCTGGGTTCAATGAACAGTGCGACCTCGATTACTGTGCGCGACGACGGATGCAGTGCGGAATTATTTGTAAACATGTATCTCATGGAAATTGTTGGACAGGTAATACTAGGCATTCCAGTAGCTAAGCAAGAGGATGATTAGGGTTCTCAACCAATACTTTTAGTTCTAACAAGAGCGTACCCACAAAGCAGCGGGGAATGGGTAAGTGAAGGTAATTTGTGTGGATCAAATATTTTTCCACTGATTTTACCGGTTCAGCCACCAGCTCAAGCCTACTCTAACCTAGAAGATCAAGTTACGACTTCGTCAGGCCCATGGCCATTGATTTCCCAGGGTTGTTTGAATCTTCGGCTTGAGTTAAGTCATCCTTTGTAAGCGCGCTGGGTCATGGAGGCACAAAAGTCGTCGCATCTAATCAACATGCGGTCCCGAAATCCTATTAAATCCGTCTGGTTGATTGTCCCATTTGTTTATCATAAGATCCTCGTTTTAGTCTCTTGGTTTTGACAATGGGTTACACATTGGTAACTCAGTAGGCCGAATCAACGCTTAATACTAGGAGCACTAGTAGAAGTGGCTGAACACGGTGAAAAATTTGTACTCGATTACTTACTCAAGCATTCATTGTGTTAAATAATACCACCTGTGACCCATTTGGGACACGACTCGAATCCTTCAGCAGCAGGAGTTCGTAATTTGTCGGTTATGATAATTTTAACATAAGTTTCGATATAGCGTCAACCTCTTTTCATTTATATTTCTTTGGACCTTCCTATCATGTTTCCTAAGACACTAAATCCAACAGGAATTAAAGATTGTTACTCCTTGTTATATCCCAACGCATATTTTTCAGGATTTTTTTCTCGTAGTGTCTACACGATTTCGTAATTTTTTAAAGGTGTTTCTTGTTTTGTACCCAACAAAGCTCCAGAACGTTGTTTCTCAAAAGTATTTTCAAATTTGGACACGATGATGCATGCGATTGCGGATGTCGTGATAATGGTCACCACTAAGAATACAGAATAGTTCATAAAAACTGTTTTTCTGCAGAACGGTCAGAGGTGAAATGATCAGGGTAAACAAGGGTAAAAGTTCCTCCCCAAGCTTTCACTCCATGCATTCGAATATGAATATTTTACAATCAGTGCATCGTCGTTTGCGCTAAACGAATCTCATGTGGTCACAGAATTAGCGTGCATTATAACATGAATGAAAATAAAGTATTTCTGAATGATTTGACGCTATTTCCCATGCATTGGTAAATGCCGTCTTTCGGCCCCTCGTACTTCCGCAAATGAAGATACACTATAGGGCAGCGTTGTTCTGTAAGGCGCCCATTGATGGTTATACCTGCTAATTTTCCCCAGCATAAACAGATAATGTTGGCACATTTGTGCAAGGTGATTTTTTTGTTTCAGCACAAGGAATAAGCGGTCTAATGTTCGCTAATTCTCTCTTGCCCATCTGCTAGTGATTTGGCTGCTCGTAATTGCCTTGTCGGTCCCCAACACACTATCAAAGTGGCCGATTTCGGCCTGGCCCGATGCATGGAACGTGACCTGACCTATCGAGCTCATGAGGGTGCGAAGTTCCCCATCAAATGGACTGCACCCGAAGGACTGGTTTACAACTTGTTTTCAACGAAGTCGGATGTATGGGCTTTCGGTGTCCTTCTTTGGGAAATCGCTACTTATGGGAAAACACCATACCCAGGGATCGAGCTGCAAGATGTGTACGTATTCTTGGAACGCGGTAGCCGAATGGAACAACCCCAAGGCTGTCCCGAACCCATCTATAGAATCATGCTGCAATGTAGGTTGTTCATAGACTGACCTGTTTTAGCCACGTTTGCTACATTCCACAATTTCCTTTGTCTAACTGGAGATGTTTTTGACTGGTGTCCTAATCGATGTTACCTTATGATATATATATATATATATATATATCAAATTGCGGCTTGGTGGATCTAACCGATAGAATCATTGATGGTAGGAGAACTAATAGTTTGCGTGCTGCTCAAGGCTTATCGCTTCTTGTAGTTTGCTGCTTTGAATGTCCGCTCGCGCAACCAAATAGGGCAACAAACCTTGCCTCTGAAACGCACGTACATAATTCCACTTACGTGATTAATCTTCGTAGCCTAGATACGACCCCATTATCTCGCTTCACTCCTCGCGTGTCCGATGATCAGTTTTCGATTGCTCTTGGTCAAGCAGGCGTTAGAATCGCTCTGAGTATGCGCGCACCGTTAGACTGGATCCCATTCAACAGTCGCCTATATGCAGTTTGGTCGAGCGGTTCTATACGTATCAATAGTTGTAGACTGAAGCATCTCTGTTTAGATGACCGCTGACTGAGTCTGCGAAAGACTTATCCCGATTACTCCGAAGTGAGCGTTCAACGGACGTGGTCGTTGCAGGTGATCGTAATGTTCAACATGGCTACTTAACGGGAACGGAACAGTGAATCAGAGGCTGGTTTTCTGTCGCCGCTGATCGCACCAGCAACTTTGACTGTTTCACCCAAGTTTGTTCTGACTACAGACGGTTTCCGGCGAACACCAATTTTTATGAAATTGATATCTACTCACCTGGGGCTTTCCTTCGCTTTCACACTGTTAGACTCAAATTAATCGCTTTGCCATTTTAACCGGTGACGTGGACCAGTCGAAAATTGTCGCTTATTCTGGTCCACAACTGTGAACTCACATCGTGCTTTTGTTTGCAACTATTCTTTGGTCACGCCAATACAAAAATCACTTGTCTTGCGCAACTGTATCCAAACGGTAATCGCTGGCGTGAGTTCCCTGGTTATCGTCTCAACAAAGTGCACGGCATCCGCGCGAACCATGGGCGCTGATCGAAGAGCTTTAAGTTCAAGAACCCATATCATGCTAACGTCGGAAGCCATGGAAATATTCGGTGCGCGCAAGTCCGTCTTTCCCGATGCCACACAATGATGCACTCAAGTTCTTGAGGCGTCATTTGACCGGGAGTCTGCAAAATGGCCGCGGGCATCATCATCGTCTTTTCATGTAAAAAAAACAAGGGAAGCTCTACTGCGCGAGGCCTTTCTCGCCGATTTGCACATTATAATAGGATGACCTAATGTGCAAGGTGTTCAGGGAGCGGACCTGCATTATCAGGAAAAGAAGGCCGTAGTAGCCAACCCACGGAATACAACCTAGCAGTACGGAAGCACTTTCTAATGCTTCTGGTCAGACGAAAGCGACATTGCGATCTGCGCCGTTTACTGTTCGCTGCCATATCCTGCAGTTTCTCCAGCCAGTCAGTTGACAGGTCTTTCCGATCCCAACCAGGAAAATGTGTGACATTTACTTTATCTTAGTTCTTTGTAGGCTTTTTCCACTCCACGGCGCCAAGGCATCTGTTGACCTCCAGATGGCTTGTTCCAATTCGTGGAACAAAGGTATTCATGAAGCCTGCTTTTCCTCTTCGATAGGCCGAACGCAGCGAATTTAGTGAAAATGTTCGGCTCCGTTTTCATTTCCTTTGGGAGCCCAAGTGACGGCTCCAAAAGATTCACATCTGCCGACGTCGGCGTGTCTATGGTAACGGGCGCCACGCTAAACTGATCCCTAAAATCTTCTTCCACGCAGTGGAAGTTTGTAAGAATGTGTTCTTCTTTTATGACGTCTACGGTTAAACTAACCGAAGTTCGTCGGTCACGAGTGTCACGCACTATCTTGAACCGTCTTTAACTGTTACCTGGTGCCACTGCTGTTTCTGTTTCTTCAACTGCTTTGACCCATCAGTTTTCACGGTCCCTGTTATGTTTTGTCGGCATTTGACACTGTAGACCTTGTCGTGTATTACTGAGCTTCTTGTAGTTTTGAAGCGGACGTTTTCGCCCCATTAGGCACATTGGGACTTGTGAGATCTGGTACTTGATGGATATTGGATTTATGATGGCAGTCGAAATGCGCTTCCAAGTGCATTACCCATAGGTTTGCTCCTGGCGCTCATCAGCATTGCTGTTCATCGGAGTTGGTTCGATAATTTCTATTCGTAAATGGTACGAACATCCCAATCAGACAAAAGATATACGGCTAATTCGTGTCTTCGTGACGCAGTAGATATCACACTCCACTGCGTCCATTGAAAGCGCTATACATCTGATGATCGGCTTGCATTCACGCACCCACGTTGACAAAGCTTTGTTACAAAGGCGGACGAGGCTTCACAATGTGTGGGTTTTAGACCGAAAATCACTTGCGGCGCTTTTCGACAAAAAGCCACTGGAAGCATCGGTCATACTTTCGGTGAGGGGGACATTACGAGTTGGCCGTGGGAACTCCGAGAGACAGATGGGGATAGAAGAGAGAGTACTCTGAGTAGTAAAACATTTATCACTATTCTTCCTTCTGAATGCAATAGACAGTGCGACCTTGATTACTGTGCGCGACGACGGATGCAGTGTGGAATTATTTGTAAACATGTATCTCATGGAAACTGTTGGACAGGTAATACTAGGCATTCCAGTAGCTAAGCAAGAGGATGATTAGGGTTCTCCACCAATACTTTTAGTTCTAACAAGAGCGTATCCGCAAAGCAGCGGGGAATGGGCAAGTGAAGGTAATTTGTGTGGATCAAATATTTTTCCACTGATTTTACTGGTTCAGCCACCAGCTCAAGCCTACCCTAACTTAGAAGACCGGCCCCTGCTCATTGACCTGCCTCGCCTGGAAAGGACTTCGTTGATCGGCAACGGTCGCAATGTTTATGGATTCATCAGTAGTACTGGTCCACGGAAGAAAATGATTGTTCCCTGATTAACTTTCGTGAACGTCTGCTGACGAGCATACTAGTTGGCGTACTTTGGCAGTGTTTGCCATTCTTAACTGATAGTGAAACAGAGCATATTCATATCAGTGTTCCATCAAAAATGGAAATCATTAGACCTAAGACAGCGGTATGTAATGGGCTCTCCCCGTCCTTTTTCGAGAACGTTGGCGAAGTGTCGACATTGGTTTCTGCAGAACTCCTGGGATCAATATAGGCATGAAATGGGATCCTTAGGGATTGATGCGAATCGCTAGTTGTATCGATTTTTAAAATGGGTGATAAGTGCTTATGCGAAAATCAATGATGGGTTAGTTTCGTAAGCATTGCATCCAAAATGCTAGAGGTTATTGAATTTCGGCGATTATTTGGTATTCAGTATTCGAGCCGGTTTCCGTTCCTGTCGAGATGGTTTTGATCAAATTTCCGTTCTGGAGCACCTCAGAATATAACTACTCCTTCTTAAGGCCTACGATTTCTGTCTTCCGTGATATGAAAGCAATATTCTATTCAGTTGACCTTGTGATTCTGTGACTGCCTCATTTAAAGGCGTGTGAAGTAAATTGCTTTCAGCTCTTCGCTTTCTGTATGCGAGCGGCCGAAGGTGGCTTTTACTTTAGATGATTCCTCACCTGGATTCACCGCGAGAAGTGGTGTTCGTCAGGTCTGCCACTTTTTACTTTTTCATTTCAACTTTATCATTACGGTGATGATGGCATTTCCCCTATCCTTGCACGAGAATAGCAACGTTGATATTTATCACTATCTGCCTCTGAGAACAGCGTACATTAGGACCGGCATTCTGTAAGTGTGCGCAAAATATGTCCCAGCCGCCTTAACCTGTCCATGATTTAAGCGTCTTCTAAGGACAGAAACAGTGGTAAATCACTGAGTGGATGGAAAATTCTTCCACCATATTGTGCTAGTTGTCACGCTCTGTCCCCAACTACCTTGATTCTGATCCACTTTGCATCATAGTCGTCACCCCTTTCTGTGAATCACATGTTCCATTTCTCACCGAGCACTATTTAAGTGTCGAAAGCCGCAGAATAATTTGGTTTTTCTTACTGTTGGCCACATAGTGCAAATTCT
Source organism: Fasciolopsis buskii (assembly GCA_008360955.1). Taxonomy (NCBI): domain Eukaryota; kingdom Metazoa; phylum Platyhelminthes; class Trematoda; order Plagiorchiida; family Fasciolidae; genus Fasciolopsis; species Fasciolopsis buskii. The sequence goes on from LUCM01000208.1 coordinate 53,266, forward strand.
AACTTACCAATGAAAACCATGAAAGCACAGCTGTTTCATCTTTGTTGGGAATCAACAGTAGTGCATATCCACGGCGTCCCAACTGGGACACGGATCCGGACCGAACGATTGTGAGCCGAATTCCCTAGGTATGACGCTGTTAGGAGTGATTCTCAACGTTCCATCGAACATCAACACTATGTGATATAGCGTCCTTATCCACCAATTGGGTCTTGAAGGCCACAGACCAATTTCGCAACGGCTGGACGACTTTTCGAGTCATTCAGATACAGGACACTCTAGTGGCCATTCCACTTAAAATTTTACTGTAATATACTGCTCACGTTGTCGATTATGCTTATTCATTCCTCTGTGGTCACGTTTTAGGCTGGCAGTGGCATCCGGAACAACGGCCCGCCTTCAGTCAGATTCGCTCTCAGTTAGAATCGATGAACACAAGCGCCAGCATCGAGGAACAGGTAGCTCTGGAGTTGGCTCGTGTTAACTTGGATAACGTTCGATGCAGAATGCCTTCCACAGAAACCGGTTTTCAGGCGAAGTCCAGTGCGCCCCACCCACCGCTTCCTCCTCGACCTCCACCTCCTCGTCGAAGCACGAGTTGCGACAGGGTCTTGATCGAAACTGATCCAAAACGAGGTTGGTCAATTACCTGTTAGTTTTTGTCTAGTCTTGTTTTGTGATAGTCTACTCTGCTCGTAGTTGATGTTTCTGTTTTGATATCACGCTATTTTCTCACATTCTTAATTTTGCTTACCTAATGAACTACTGCATGGACGTTTAAGGAACAATTGTCCAAGAGTCAGTTTTTTGCTAAGTAGTCTGGCATGAGATGCTTTTTAAGCCGCCTCTGCAGTTCCTGAAATCCATTCAGATTTCGTGCATATTTCCATTGGTTTTCGGTTCTGTGTGTTCAAGGCAAATGCACAGTTTTCGTTACTTGTTGTAACAGACATGACATCGACTTTTTTGACGTCGTCTAACAAAGGGTTTTATATTGATGGCAGATACTCTAAAAATTTCAGCGGCACACGAGAAGGAATATCTTATGGATATTGCTGAATTCGTTTGCATTTTTTTACATTCCAAAAAGATACGTTCCACCTGTTGTACTGGTGCTGACGCCGATTTTTCACTTTCCATGGTCGCCCTGCAGCAACTTGATTGGTCAAAACATCTGTTCGTCAGGCCACTGAATCGATCTTGATCAGGAGCGCCTATCGTTTATTCGTCCATTTTGGTCTTTACACAGCTTATTTTCTGCTGAAATTGGTGTTGTGTTTGATATTTTAAATATTTAATTAATCTTTCCCTCCGACATTTATAAATGCTAAGTTTCAAAGAAGTTCCAAATAACCATTTTCGGTTGTTTGTTGATTTGATCATAGCATGAATAAAGCATGGGAGTGTAGTACAGCTAGGTCCGAATGTAAGCATTTTGGTCGACTGAGTGTCTTTCGGTTTTCTCCGGCGTCGTTCGCATTGTTTTTTTGTTCATCCATTTCAGCTTTTGTAATTGCCTTCAGCAAATTGATCACGTTCATTTCATTCGTGGACCTTTTTCATTTACTCATTCCGTATAGATTTCCTTGGTTGAGTGGAAAGAGAAGACTGTCCCAATCGTCGACTAATTTAAGACTGGTAGACTGGATACGTGACAAGCAAACTGATCATGCTGTAATCGTTTTTTATTGATTAACGATAACCGTCTATTTTGTTTGATCTGTTCCTTGCTGTCATGGGGTTCTCTGTGACGTGATGTATCAGCTACCGTCGAAATGTGACTCACATTGAACTATCAGTATTTGTTCCATCGTAGCGCCCAGACAACGGGGTGTTAGCTGATCGTTTTCTGTCGCGGAATTTCATTTAACTAAACGCGCTCGATCATTGGAAACACTTTGTATCAGTTCATACGGAGCAATTTTTTGTAACTGCTATATTGTTACTGAACCCTAGATCTTACTTAAGTCATGATCATTGAAATCGGGTCCGCGGTATTTAGTACGATACTGATACAAATCTCGTTACACCAGTTAGCGATGGAACATCTGGAACGGGCTCCATAATTGAAACTTAACTCGCAGCGCAGCAAAAATGGACCCCAAAGTAACTAGGATATTTGAAATCTCGTTAGTTAAAGCACTCGTATGATGGAAATTCCCTTTTTTTCTTAACTAAGGAAGGGTTATTCTCTCAATATGGCTTCTCTGCGGAGTCTTCGAATACGCTGGAAAATTTATGCTATTCGCTTCTAGAGCTAATTAAACCAGCACATTATTGAGGTGCCATATCGCAGATGAAATTTCTTCACGGAAGAAATACTGTGACCTTTCCAAAATAACAAATCATTGACTTATAGTTGGTCCGATTCCGATTGAATTAACAACATCTGGTTATCAAGTTGGCCATTAAGGTATCTTTGTATCATAGTACACGGAATTCGTGTACGACAGGGAAACCGCGTGCACATGACGTTTCATCCTGAACGTCGTTTTGGTAATTCCACTGAGCCGCATCGAGTCCTGACTTTTATGTGATCCGAACTACTATCGAAGCTATCCAGGAATATTTCTCTCTCATCATATTATTGGAGGCTGCGCAATCGTTCATTGAACCGAAGGTGCGTTACTTTTGTTCTCGTATCACTTCCATGGATTTTTGAGTTGCTTTCAAGCATAGTTTCAGCGATCATTCTTAAATGACAGAGGTACAGTTTTGTCGATTAAAATTACCAGGTTCCGTTGTTTATTTTTCAAACTATATCTTATTGCTTTCTCCAAAGACAATTTTTGGTTGTGTTCAATCCGTCAGTGAGCAGAAGTAAGCCTCACTGTTCGCTGAATTGACAGGACAGTGTCGGTTTAGAAGGGGCAGTGGGATAGGTTAGCAATCGCAGTTGGTTAACAACCAGTCAGAATTATGATTTAGGACCGAGTTTCTGACAGCCCCCCATTACAGCAATATCACTGACAATCACATGCGTTTTTAGACCGGTGCAATCGCCGTAGTATCTTACAATTTCCCTCTATGAAAAGATAGATTATATCATGCAAAACGACTGTTGTTTTTGTTCGGTTAGAAATGCCTCCGACTAGTGGTGTAGAACCGGAAGATTGTTTATCGAGAGAAGGGTGTTTTTTGACGAAGTATTTCACCCATTATGAATCTGCCCTTTCCAGTGGCTGATGAATAACTTGCTAAAGGAGATATCTTGGTGACGATCAAACATCGTGTTGCTTTGCTTTGTTGGCCTTGTGACGTAATCTGACAATTCGTCCTATTAAAACCTGTTTATTTTCCATTTCTCGTAACAGAAACAGTAATTGGCTAACCGTTTCATCTCTAATGAATTCAACTGTTGCGGATAAGTAAATGATTTTCCGACATACTAAGGAATCTTCAGTTTTTCTTGTCTAATTATCATCAAGCACAAATTGTATGTTCAAGAGTCTCCATTTTATGATACCCCAAAATGGCTAATAGTTTTCTTCCGGACAACCGTCCACTTTAAGCTCTAGTTTAAGCCTGTTTCTCATCTTATCTTTTTTCAGTTAGTCCTACGTCTGACGAAGGTCAGCTCGATTCTGGCGTGGGTGAGACCAGCTTTTGTGGAAGTAAACCCATGCCTTTTCGTTCGCTTGCTGTCTCCACTGCTCCTAGGCGACCTCGCCCACCTCAGTATCAGAAATTGGCTATTTCCGAGGAAAATGAAGATGAGGAACGACGTAGCAATACCGGGAATCCGGTCGAACCAGAATCACAGTCATCGTTTGAGGAGCATTCTGGACAAAACTCTTTCAGTGCCACTAGCTCCCTGGGTCGAAAGCGAGCTGCTCCGTGTCCACCACGGCGGACCACTCCGGTCAAACCGTTTCCTAATGAACTCACTCAACAGGTGTTTGGTACTACACGGTTGCCATCATGCGCATCATCCATAGATCCTCAGGGAGAAGATGATGTCTTTCCCCTACCACCACCATCTGACCTTGATTTTCATGGTGGTTCTCCGGCTGGCAGACGACGGGTGCTACCCCAGGCCGACCATCTTGCGATCTCTCCACCCCCTCCACCTCCACCACTGATGCCTCCACAATCCCAAGATGAATTTCAGTTGCCGTCTGTCATGAGCACATCGGGTAAGGCTGCAGCGCGTGTTCGATGGTTTCTGCTTGTCTCTATGAGAGCCCTATTAGGCAAGACAGGTTAGTCTAAGAGTTGGTTTTCCAGCCGCTCACTCGCTTCATCGAGGAAACATAACAACGTGGCTAACTGCTTCTTTCAGCTTGGATTTCTAACTTGGTGGATTATTGAAGGCCGCGCAGTTTGCTGTGGTGAACATTGTCGTTGTTTCCATATTGTTTGTCTTCGGTAGCTAACTCTCGAGGCGGTACTCCAATCAGGTAATCGACAAACCCCTTGTTTCGAATTCTAATCGACCTTCCGAAATTGCTTATTCCACCAATTGTTTTATACTAGTGTAGGATACGAGAAATTTTTCAAGTGGGTGGTGATGTAATCTTTTTCACTTGCGAGATTTGTTAACTGGAAGCCGAGATATTGACAACATAATTTGTTGCTTAGAATATCTCTTCATCCACTAATCTTATTATAGTTTATATGAGGCATTCTAGATATAACTTACAATTTTTCGCTTCATGTCTGTATACAGCAACTTTCTGTCGGGGATTTAGCTCACAAAACGAGAAATAGAATGGAAAAATCTGAAAGCATCACAATCAGGACGAAGATTTGTCTGTCTTTGATTTTCGTAACCAACGGTGCATCTTCCCACAGCTGACAAATTGAACCTGGTTCCCTTGTTCCTTACTACATATTCCCAGCGGAGGCTAGTTGAATGTCCATGCTGGATTAAATTAACAAGTTCTTTCCCTAACCCGAACTGTTTTGCAGTCGATGTTGGATTTTTGTTTCATTGGCTTTCACCCTTATTTTCGTTTGTTTCCCATTTGTTCACAGCGATCTTTCCGTCCAAAAGTTCTTTGGATCCATCGGTGCTGAAGCCAGCCAGACCTGCATTTTCGCCAAACGTGAACCATGTACAGACAACGATAGATTATGATCTAAAACCGGTGAAGCCACCAGGTCTCGTTAAACTGTCAAGTTGTGATAAATCATACCCCACTGGTGAGCTTGCATTGTCAACTGGCTACGGCTCCGGAAAGTCTGAGACCAAACCTTTTAGTGGATCGAAAATCGAGGCGAATGGACGTTTGTTTTGTACGCATCCATCGGAGAATCGATCTGCTAAGAACTCATTGTCGGCTGCAGCGAATGTGGACTTTCGTCACGAATTAGAGAGAAGGCTACAGCAACAACATCAGACCCAGGGAAATTCCTACGATCGACCTAGTGCCTCACTCAAACTGAACAAGCCTAGCAAGCCCTCATTTGCAGAGCCCAAATCGTATCAAGGATCGTCACCAACAAACACTATCACTTGTGGATTTCTAACCATTCCTCGAAAGAAATCTGTTCAGCCAAGCTCTGTCACTCAAATTACTACTACAGTTGATCGACCCGTTCTGCGAGCTAATCCGCAAAATCCTTTGTCACCATCTACTAGTCCACAGACTTCATCCAGTGCATTTTGTGTGTTGCCTGTAGGACAGACTCATTTGCGTCCGATTAAGGGGTCCTCGGTACAACAGCAGCAACAGCAACAGCCCCAGCTGCAAACACAGCATCAGCAACCATCCACTGGTATACCGAGGCCCGCTCTTCGCAGTCCGAAACGCTCGGCTCCTCCTTGGTTCAATCCTCAGACTGCTAACTCCAGCGTATCCCGCGGCGCAGCGAATCCATGCTCACTTAAACCAAATGAACAGTCTTCAAAACGTCTAAGCTGGACTGGTCCTGACAGACTTCACCGGCCGTCGGATGCACCTGCCATGCGCATACAACGATTCTGCCTACCCACTATTCTGTCCAATTCATCCACAGGTTTAGACTCTGTTGAAGTTACAAGCCAAAATCAACCACCATCTAGTCAAGTGCTCATCGATCGACTGATGGAACTTGTACAACGGTTGGAGAAGCTGCGCACAGATGATCCTGAACCAGAACAAGTAATTGCTTGTGCGGAGCAGCTTGAGGTATCTCGTCTCGATTGTTCTGCATTTATTGATCAGGCCAATTGTTCCGCTAGAGCTAAATTTGCTTTCCGCGATCGGTATGCACCGTTACAACAACTTAGTGCCAGCCTACGATCAAATAGGTCCAAACAGTCTCCCAATCCGAATAAACTGATCTCTGCTGCAGTAGCTGCGTTGCAGGACATTCTGACTGCATTATCTAAACTGTCAGACGACGAATCTAACACATCTGGTGCAGTAGATGATCATGAAGTTGAAGCCGAAGATGAACAGGTGAGGTCTATCGATGGCCTTCACAATCCTGTTTCCCGGCCGTTGCATTTTGCAGCAGTACCGACGAAATTACCACAGCGCGTTTTAGAATGATTTGGTTTCCTCACGCTGACAATGGAACGGTTGGCCCTGACGCAGTTGGTCTAGATTTTTGATGAATTTCTATCGAAGTTTGTGTAATTTGTTGGCCGAGGTCCAGATTGTTTGTTTAGACTCATGTACAGCTCAGATCTTTCGTTCCCTCTTCAGTATCGCTACGTTTTTCTGTCGTCTGGTAGTTATTTCTTTTGATTTATTTAAAACTTGTTTGGTTACATATGTAAATATTTCGCCATCTTTGTTATGTAGACTAAGACCACTTGCGTTCCTTCGCATACAGCGTTTGTTTGCATCCACTTGATCAGCGGTAATAAACTGCAGTTGACTTCTTCCCTGCCAGGCATTCTGGCTTCGGTGACTATCCTCTCAAGTGTGAACTAGTTTTTCTCGTTTGTCTAAATAATTTTGGTTCAATCGTTTATTGGTTTGAAATTATTCAAACATTTGGCATTTGGCATCGCTGAACATAAGTTGATTTGCCGGTTTTCAAAAACTCAAGGAATTCGTCATCATGACTTGTTTTGAATAGTGTATCTCCGTTTTCGTTTTCTTGTTCTCTTTTTTCCTACCGTTATGAATGTCAGCCGTTGTGGAACTTTCAGATAATGAACTACACGTATTCTTGCTTGCAATATGATTATTAAACTCAGATACTGCGCACAATCCTCAAGCCTTTCACAGTTATTCACGTCCTTTCCAAACCGTGTATCATTCTGAGATTAATGGCACAAAATTCTTTGTGTATCTTCTTAATTATCCGTTATGAATAGTACTGTTTTGGGTGGAACATAAACATCCTTAAAATGGCGCTTATTTTCGCCCTCACTGCGGGTTGTTGCACCGGGAAAAGTGGTTCCCATTTTCCCTTATTTTCAGACTTTATCAAGCCCATAAAAGCGTCCCTGTCCATCTGTTTGTCTAGCCTCTGTCTTACCATATGTGAGAAGCTCAATATATGGTCATTTTCGTACATTCCTTATCAGTGAAAATTCTAACGTGCCGTTGTTCATGCCGGACAGTTTTGGGCCCTTTGTTTCCGAACTGAAAGTAACCCTTAAAAGTAGCTTTAGTAGCATTTTTTCCACTGCCTAACATATAAGTGAGTCAGGAAGTGATAAAGTGACGCCAACTTTGACTAAAGTTTAGCTGGTGATTTACTGCACTACGCTGACGAATTTGATTTAAGGCTAATGGGAACGCCAAGTTATGACGATAATTCTACACTATAACCTGATGGAATTCACTGTTCGGTTACAGTGACTGTTAATTGGACCGACGAAAAGAATTGATACCGTGTCATAGCCACCGGTAGTATAGCTCTTATTTACTTGGCCCATTTCATAATGGGAAAGATGAAAGTGTGATTAAAAAAATCTTCCTTTCAGAGTAACCGTTGTGATGCACATATATCACTGGTAATAATCTAGCTTTTACAGGTCAGTTTCGACGCTTGGCACGAGTGATCTGACCGTAACTATCAGTATTAGCGAACGAACGAAAAATGCTACTTTGGTTCCTCGAGGTAATCACAAATTCCGCGGATGAATTCCACAGAATAATGGGAAATGTGTTTACCAGTCAATCAAGCATTTGTGATGGAGTAACTTTGAGAGCACGTAGCTGTTGATGATTGAAGCCGTTCGCTTGTTTGGTCTGGTGTAGTTATTGCTAAAGCAATTAGTAAATAGTTCTGGGGACCTGTATACCAGGTCTATCACCGTATAGCATTGATTTTGTCAGTCAAATGCGAAAAGCCCAACTGTACACTTGCTCTAGATAACAGGTGCAAACAACGAAAGTGAGAATGGGAGGAAGAAGTCAGATAAAAGGTGGTTGATGGATGAAGTGGGTCTGGACTACCCGAATAAACAGTCAGCGATAGACGGCGAAGTGGTGGGCGTCCGCCCAACTAGCTTCTTAGCTGTAAGGTGCAGTACAAGTTTACTAGAAACAATGATGTGGCCATTATGGCCTGCTACTTATCACGGCGATAGTTTTCTTTTTACCTTGGAAAAATAGTGTTCTATCAGCGGTACGTGCGATGAACTATTCTCTCACCTTTGTTCTCTTTTCTTGGTTGGTAAACGGCGCATAAAATGGAATTAACGGTGGTCGGCCTTTAATGGCTAATCTTACTGGCGCATTCTGCTTTAGGTCCTCTATCCAAAAACTCAGGGACCTCTGAGCCAATCTTTTGTTTTATCGTTTCGGGTAGCCCGTTAGTTTTCAGCCTACAGAGGAATCAGGGATTGTGTTGAAGAATCGGTGCCGCGTAGGCGGAGTCTGAAAGAATTAACACGCACTGAACCATATATTATTCCCATTTCTCTTTTTTCGTTGTGTTAATAAAAGTATATGGTGTCTGTGATACATGCTTGTAATTCAACGAATAGAGTGGTCAGTTTTCATGTCTCTGGGTTCAGGGATAACATGATTCCAATCATCCTCCTGAGTTTTTATCACCAAACCAGTCAGACAGCCGTTCAGTTACTAGGTGGAATGTCCTTGTGCGAGTTTTGGTTGGATTCCCTCGACTGCTAAAGGTAACCTGGGAAAAGTCAGTATAATCGGTGGCTTCTGTTTTATGTTTCTGACCGTGGAAATACTGCTGACATCGGAAAATGTTTATTTTGCATCACTATCCTGGGAGATGTCTGATGACTGTTACCTTCTAGTTGAGATGTGAAATGTGAAAGAGCCTGGTTATCTCTGTTTGGTCTGGCCGGTTTGGCAAGTGTGTAGCAACGAGTGGAATTTTTCTCATTAATAGGACAAGGCGTACCTAGCTGTCTGTTGGTAATAGTGATTTAAGAGCAGCGTTCAACGTAAGTTGCTTTTTTCGTTCAATTCTCGTACCGGTAAAGCATCCTCACTGTATTAGTTTCTTATTGTACTGTTCAAGGTTTTCAGGATTATTGTCGTCTATCATTGTCTGCGCTAGCCAGTCTGATGGTCCAGATTTGATAACAAACGAAACAGGGGTCGGATTTATATGTATTTAAGATTGCCTTTGCTCATTGGTTGTCAAGACATCACAAATAAATCTGCCTCTCGAAGTCTTCCGGTAGATGAGATATCGTTTCAGTTGTTGATTCCGGTACTTCTCGTTCGCTTAAGTCAGCTTGATACTCCTACTGTCCTCGGTATTTATTATCATGATCCAGTCTTCTGGTTGCTCCTGCTGAGACCAATATTTCTTTAAGGTCATCGCTAGTCACAAATCCGAATAACGTGTCCTTCAGTTACCAGCTTTGAACATCCTAGATTTTAAATGTGAATGCCGCAGGATTGAATCTTCATATTGCCAGTCGTGTCTTCCTTCAATCTCGAAGTGGCTACTAGCACCTCTGGAACTCGTTGAACAGCTCCTGTATAACAAATAAAGTATAGGAAGAACTACCTGATGGATCATAAATTTTCGACGCTAGAATCAATTAATTTAGCGCGTTGTGCATTTGGTAAAGCTGTAGAGAAATATTTTTTGATGCATCTTAGAGTCTATTGTTTAGGCTGATATGGTAAACATCCTCCAGAGCACCCAGAGTTTGAACTGGGCATTTCAACTGTAAGGTATGTGTTGTCACTGTGCCACTAGCTCCCGTCTGGACTAGACAGATATGTCGAGTGAATTTTGTTCAGATTTCGTCCTCAGTGGCAGTCAGCAGTGTCAAAGGGAGATATGGTACATCCGAATCCCCCCCAGCAATCAGATTTTCATTTTTGGATGTGCCAGCCTTCAAGGCTGTCAGGAGCTGCTGACTGTCATTGAGCACGGCATTTGAAAAATTCTGATTAACTTGGACGGAAGTTGGTGGCACCAACTGGGTGGGAAGCCCAAATTCAAACCCTGGGTGCAATAGAGGATATGCATCAGTGATGAGCTCTGATAAGAGCGAAACTGGAGTCTGGCGCTTCTCGACGGTAAGATCAACCGGAAGACCTGAGCTTTGTACGTGAAAGGCTTGAAGATTTTCGGGGGCCGTTACTTTCGGGAAATCAATCGATGATTTATGGAGCATGGGCATGTTTGCGTGACAGTGTCATGCAAGCTTGATTTCGTATTTTTGGGTTCTTGATTCTACTTGACACCAAAGCGCCAGTATTTTATCTCCCGTGACAATAGCATTGGAATACTACCTCATTAATATTGATTCAGTATCAGATCCGATTGATCGCTTAATATATGCTCTTCTGGATTCGCAACAAAAGGAAAATTAAATAATCTGTTTAAGGAGTTCTTTCACAGCGGACATTTTTCGTCGGCTCTTATGCCCTGGTAATAGTCTTCTATGCTGAACCTAGGGAATTTGACTAACCACGGGGTAAACTGGGTAAGATCAGACGTCGTTGTTTTTTCCAGTTTCCTTTTCAGTTGCACAAAAAGTTACGGGTTGGAACGCGATGTGAACTGCTAGGACCGGTCGCTGAATTTATAAATCGCTTTTAAACTCCTACCGCTTTGTATAGTTGAACTGGTGCAGGTTTAATCTGCCTGCTTTTCCCCAGCGTTTGGCTTGCGAAAGGCATTTATCACATAAGTCAGTTGTTTTTGGTGTGCCTTGTTCAGTAGACAAACGGCCTGCATCCTACACATTGACTTCACTAAATTCTTTCGTATGAGTCTATTTTAAAATCCTAAACGTGATTCCTGCAAAGCAGGGGAAAAATTATGAAACCGATGGTTTTAAAGCGAATTCTCCAAGCGTGCCACTTGGGTAATGCATATTTCGATGTCCGTATTTTCTCTTCTTATCGGTGAGTGCAAATAGAACTAAGCATTAAGCGTATATGTTCCTATCTTTAGACATCCGTATGTTTCATCGTTTGTAAAGCGTGGATTTAGTTACTTCAGTTCTTTCAATGTCCTCATATATTCAACCTGTCTCTTCTGTCCCCAATCCAGTCTCCTTGCCCCTTCTGCCTACCCATAGTGTCCCCACTGATAACGCGCCCGATACTCGCAACGGTTCATTGGCAAGTAGGGTAGTGGGTAATTTTCAGTCTGCTAGCCCACATTTTCTCAAGCCACGTCAGCCTCTGACTCTGGGTTCCTTCAATGTGCGCACTTTAATGCAGGCTGATCAGCAGGCTTGTTTAGCTCTGACAGTGGACTCACTTTCGATTGATGTCTGCTGTGTGAGTGAAACACGAATTCAGGATTCGAGTAGAGTAGAGTAATTCAACTAACTGCGCCAAACGTCTCGTCAAGATATTTCGTGCGCACTTGAGGAGACGAAGCAACTCACGCTGTGGGTCAACGCGGAGTAGGAATAGTTTTGAGTGAGAAGGCTGAAGCAGCCCTTCTAGACTGGATCCAGGCCAACAATCGCTTGTGCGCCGTGAGACTGCAGGGATCAGTCGGCGCTCGAAAGGATAGCTCCGTTAAGTGCAGCTCGTTTATCTTCTCGACATGCGTCCCAACAAATTCCTGCACTGAAATGCGAAAAGACGAGTTTTACGACAGACTCGTCACTCTTCTTGGGAAGAGGAAAGGCTCTGACATTGTATTAGTGGCAGGTGATTTTAATGGACAGGTTGGAAAGCTGTGTGTTTGTCGGAAGCTTGTTTAGGTGGACGCTGCACCTTTCCTGCTCAGCGAACAGATAACGGGAGAAGGTTTCTCCAATTTTGTGCGGGCAATCATTTATTCCTGTCTGGCACATTTCCGACACAGTTCGCGTCGCACAACGACACGGCGCTGTAACTCAAAAGGTTGTGTGAGTTGGATCATTCATATCACAGTAAGCTACTGTTGGTGTGGTTATGTCCAGAACTGTGCATCGCACTGATGATGTTATCTCGGCTGGTGATGAGACATTCGTGAACTAAACGCAAGCTCAGAGCTCACAAAAAACTTGGAAACTGTAGTTCCTACTGGACCACACACGTCGAATCAGACCACACGCTAGTTTTAATGCGATTTTCGCTGCAACTCAGTGTTAATCGACGTAGACCTGAAACCCGGTTGACCGTCGAACGGCTGTCTGATTCGATTGTTTTCACAAACTATGAACAGGAAATATTAGACAAGCTGAAAATCTCGACGAACAGCAATGTAGATGAGCGTTGGGATCAAGTCAAACAGGCGATGCATTCGGCAGCAGATTTTACCTGTGGTCCTAGGTCTAGCGTTTATCGAAAACATTGGATCTCGCAAGGTCACTGGGTTTAATGGAGCAACATACGCCAGCTCCCTAAGTGCAAGGAGGTGAATAAGATGCGTCGACAGTTGCAGCATCAAGTAACCATGAGCCTTAAGAATGGTGGTGAAAACTGGTGGGTTAGGATAGCCGAAGGTATGGAAGTAGCGACCGCTTCAGGTAATAGTCAAAGACTGTTTAAGCTTATACGTGACATTGGTGGGCGGCTAACTTCAATTAGTGAAGTCGTGTGCAGTAGAAATGGAGAGCTCATCCATGTTAGACAACAACGGCAGATCACTTCAAGGATCAGTTTAGCTGGCCACACGCTAACGTACTTACGCCGACGTCTGGGAGATGTTTCTTAATCCTCGACGGAAATGGAATTAGAGTCGAACATTCGACTTCTGAAGAGAGAGTAAGCAACCGGTTCCGACAAACGTCCCCCAATTCTTTTCAAACTGGGTCGAGAAACCTTTTTAAAAGCTCATTGCCTCCTTGCTTCGTGTTATTTGGGACGAGGGACGTATTCTGTTATCGTGGGTTGACTCACTCACTGATTGTGCGGATCTTCAAGAAGGACACACGGAGTGACGGTAGCAATCATTGTGGGATTTGTTTAATTCCGATAGGCACTAAGGTGTTAGCTTCGATAATACTGCGCCGTTTGACACCGGTTCGCGAGAGTAACATCCGCGAGCAG
>LUCM01000208.1:67182-164170 GCA_008360955.1 Fasciolopsis buskii
TGCTCGCGGATGTTACTCTCGCGAACCGGTGTCAAACGGCGCAGTATTATCGAAGCTAACACCTTAGTGCCTATCGGAATTAAACAAATCCCACAATGATTGCTACCGTCACTCCGTGTGTCCTTCTTGAAGATCCGCACAATCAGTGAGTGAGTCAACCCACGATAACAGAATACGTCCCTCGTCCCAAATAACACGAAGCAAGGAGGTAATGAGCTTTTGAAAAGGTTTCTCGACCCAGTTTGAAAAGAATTGGGGGACGTTTGTCGGAACCGGTTGCTTACTCTCTCTTCAGAAGTCGAATGTTCGACTCTAATTCCATTTCCGTCGAGGATTAAGAAACATCTCCCAGACGTCGGCGTAAGTACGTTAGCGTGTGGCCAGCTAAACTGATCCTTGAAGTGATCTGCCCAACGATCCGGCCGTTGTTATCTAACATGAATGAGCTCTCCATTTCTACTGCACACGACTTCACTAATTGAAGTTAGCCGCCCACCAATGTCACGTATAAGCTTAAACAGTCTTTGACTATTACCTGAAGCGGTCGCTACTTCCATACCTCCGGCTATCCTAACCCATCAGTTTTCACCACCATTCTTAAGGCTCATGGTTACTTGATGCTGCAACTGTCGACGCATCTTATTCACCTCCTTGCACTTAGGGAGCTGGCGTATGTTGCTCCATTAAACCCAGTGACCTTGCGAGATCCAATGTTTCTGATGAATGCTAGGTCTGGGACCGCAGGCGACATTTGCTGCTAAATGCATAACCTGCTTAATTTGATCCCACTGATCGGCTTCATTGCTACTGGTCGCAGTTCTTAGTACCTCGGATACCACATACCAGTTTTAGGCACCCGGATTTCAGATCAATAATTCAAAGTTTCTGATCAGCCAGGTTATTCTCCGAATGCCGAAATGTGGATTGTTGCAGTATGAACGAAATTAAGATAGGAGAAACAGTCTGGGAAAATTCAATACAATTTTATTCTCTGTGGGCGTCTTCAATGTATTAGGCCGAAATGCTGTATAAAACAGTAAGCCACAAATTACATTCCTTCCTCATTATGCTCGTGAGAACTTCGAAGAGAATTGTCTGACTTGGTTGACTATTGTGTAGAACTTGAAACGGGTGGCTGACCAACTTTTGCTCCCACCGCGTCGCGAATGTTCGTTTTGGTTAATACGTTGAAATCAACGTATTAGAATCTGAACGACTAAGTCACGAGCCATTTGACTTGTTATCCGCGTGAACCCGATTGCCACAGATGCGTGCAGTTCACCTAGAAATTTTGAACACTACGAATTAGATTCACTAACAACGCTTCTGTGATAGAGTAATCATGATGTGCAACCAGTCCATATCGATGTTGCGTATTGGGGAAGTCAATCAGCACTGACGGTTCCCTAACCAGGTCGTTCGGACACATCTTTGCCATGAAGGATACTAGTGAACATGTGGAATAACGCATAAGTTGTGACTGGACGAACCAGGGTGCAACAACCGCCCACTGTCCAACGGATTCGGTAGAACCTTTGCGATTGACCTCCTCGCTTGCGTAAACACTTATAGGTCACATGCAAACATATGGTTTGGGACTAGCATCTTTGTAATGTCACAGAAGAAAACTACTAATAGTCGCTTACATGTTTTCTTAAGCAAGTCAAAACTTTGAAATACCATTTCGTCCATCCTGCTCCACAGCGAACGTCTTTCAAGTTTGATCTCATCAAATGTCGAACATTTACATTGCTGTGGTTCGACATTGTTGTGTCTTTGCTTCACATAGTAGCCTTTTCTACTAGTCGCATTAAGAAGAGCAATTTTTCCGTTAGATAACGCAGTGAATCATTGGCCTAAGCTATTCGGATGGTGATGGAGGTATATGGATAGATATGGTCGATTCAGCAGCGAATCCGACTCCTAGTAAATGTGCCAAGGCGTTCAGTCACTATGACATTTCCCGGATATTTTCTTGGACCTACTGTTAGAACTTTTTAGACGCCGAAGACGTGCCGTGAAATTCATCAGTTTTTGCCACGAATGATACAACATAAAACGGTCAGCGAAGAAGTGGCGACCAGGATGCCATTGCCGTTTCTTTTTAGCGTTCAAAATTTGATAATTATATCCGGATGGCCAAGGAACTGAAGCTGAATTGAATGAGAGATGTTGGTTCGTTAATTTACAACGCATCACTTGTGAGTGCAATGGTAGCCCAATGCTGCAACAATCCTCGAACCCGAACTTCATAAGTGCACACCTGAAGTTCAGCTATCATCAAATTTCTGTGACACTACCCACCACGATCTAGTCACTGATTTAGCCAATGGAAAGTAACAGAAAGCGAAGGAGAATCCACCAGATCGGGTCATGAACCCGGGGATGCAGGCTTGTCAGATGAAAACCGTAATGGCTTTGTCAGCGGGGTTGCTGCTTGACGCACTGAACTACAGCGCTAATCGTTGTAGCACCCGGTGGTCATTGATATTTTGCTATTACCAGGCTCTACTCACCGAGCGATCAACTTCTGTGATGGATTTAGTTTTTTAGTCACCCTGAATGCAGAGACTTCGTAAATGGTTCGGAGCCTAATGTCAGGTTGAAGAGAGCATTAACTTCCTTTGGGAATTGGTTCTTCGTGAAATATCCACATTCACATTTGGATAAATTCCGTGAAGAACAACACTCGAGTACAGCGTGAAAAAATACCGAGGTTTGTGGGTGTGGTCACTTTCAATATCGTTCACATTTTGTTGGATGATCATTCAGATTCTTTCTAATAATCAAATACGTTTTCTAACATGTTATTTTCATCAGTGATTGCGATTGGAAGCGATTTAGTGTAAAATGCGGCTGCAGAATGTCAGATAGGCCTTCTCATGAGAACCAAAGTTATCCAACAACGAATAACTTCGCCCTTCAGGCGCCCCGCCACAAACTGCCTTGTAGATGTGCCATTGTGCTGTGCATTCAAATACTGAAGAAACCTGGCTCGTTGAGAAGCATTCGGCTGGAATTGATAGTCAGTCGCTGTGGCATCGAAGCTTTCTGGCATCATTGACTGTCATTGAGGATGGCAGCTGGACAAACTGGAGCCAGTAATTTGGATCGGCCCGAAGGGACTGGGCAACGTAGTGGTAACATGCCTTCCGTGCGAAAAGGCCCGGGTTCAAACCCTGAGTGCAATGATGGTTAGGCACCACTAATGAGCTCTAGCGAGAGCAAAACTCGAGTCCGGTGGTCCCCGAGTGCAATGTTGACCGGATGACCTGCAGCTTTTGCGTTGAGAGTGGAACCCGAAGGGCAGTCAGTCAAATATTGAAATTTCTGGCAATACAACGGCTACAACTCATAGTTATTTAGGGGATCGATTTAGTTGGTAGTTTTTTCCCTGCCTACCCTAGCATTACCTATAGCTGACGCAATACAAGAATAAACATGTAACAGATCAAACAATTTGCACCTGGTTATATAATTTTTAACTTCATGAGATGTTGAACGCGTAGGTAAGCATGTATTTTTGTGCGTGTCTATGTTTGCATGTGTGTGTGTCAGATCATTGATTGGTCTGTACATATAGTTTCGGTACTTTAGAAAGTGAACAATTAAGTTAGTTTTAATAAATGCCGGAGTATTGCAAGTCATTCTGATGGTTCGATTCACTACTTGTAATAGTAATGATACGGTGAAATATACCAGAGTACATATCGTCTACACGCATCCGTCCAAGTTCCGTCGAGAAAGCAGCGCTTTCTTCCGGGCTTAGCTCACGTTAGAGATGATTCATTTTTAACTCCAATATCTTTCTGCCTCAGTTAGCCCTATCGAACTGGTGTCTAGATAAGTACTTAAAAAGTTAGCCAAACCATGGTTACACTTCAGTCACACTTTTTCCTGCTTACTAAGAACTTGGTGACTCATCCGCAGTATAGTACGCCAGGCGAAAGATTGTTCGGGTGGTTGTTTACTGCTTCTGTTGTGCGTCTGTTCAGCGCTCCAAGATGCATAGGAGTGCAACAATGACCGCACAGATTTTCAGTTTCCACTGGCAGAATTCGACTCATTTCCTCCATGCGACTGATTCATCTCATCGATTTCAGCAATGATGTTTTGGGACTCATGGTCGGTTGCATTAACTGACGACAAAAATGTGATTTATCGCAATAGGCGATTTTCTCTTTTGGTGATTTGTCATCAAAAATGTAATTCACAATGGATTTGAAAATTTATGTTGGTCGTAGCTCAGGACTAAATGTTTGTGCGTTCTAGGAGGACTAGAAACTTGAATGGTACCTTGAGTAAATTGCAAGCCTAAAATAAATTGCCTACGCTTATCTTAAATGCCAATGCTCTTTCACAACCAGGCGGACATGCAAATGAATGTTTTTACTTGTTAAATTATCACCATTGGGTCATTTACAATTTGCTTTAGCTAACAATAATGAAAAACATCATTGTTGAAGGAGTTGGTAATTATTTGACTTTTCGTTTGCTATGAGGGACTTTTCTGTTTTTGCCGATAAACGAATTTCTGTGTCTCTCCGATTGGAGTTAGAATCAGTCGATGGTTACGATACGATATCGAAGCAACAATCATTCCCACCTTTGCTTTTTACAACACAAACACTGATTTTATTGCAAAAAACGATTTCCACGTTTCATAAGGTTTTCGAAATATCGTCCACAGTTCTGTTTACACAGAATCATTCACTTCAAATGCGACTCGTACTGTGACCAATGCTGCTGGTTTCTTGTCTCAGCGAAATGACTACTGATCGGTATTCATTGAACAGGACAGTTTCTCAGTCTACCCAAAGGTCATCAAAAGGCTCTCGCGTGTCTGGTTCATGTCGGAACTAACCTTCAGGCTTGGCTAACGCGCGATAGCTGCGGGGCAAAAGTCTGCACACTCATATGTCCACACATTCAGGTCCACCAGCTTTCCGGGAACACATTTGTTTTTTCGATCAGTGGGTGTATCGAAATAGCCATTTCCGCGATATGGTGCACGCCCTGGTTTCTTGGAGCTCGAAGAGTAGCCCGGTCACGACAAAAATATTTTCCCTACATATATAAAGTGAACAACTTGATCGGATATGAGCGAGTGGACCAAATTTGTCGGAGAATTTTCTGCTTGAACCATCGTTTTTGCACGCCCTGTACAAGACACAATTCACTTTGAATTCATTGGCAAAGTTAACGGGGCTCGTTTAGTTCAAAACAGGCTGTGCCGGTAAACAAAACGTTTAATCGAGGAAGGTTTTTAATCAATTCCCGGATGTGTATATTCCGGCTCTAAAACATTTTTGGTTTTTTGGCCAGTTGCTTCACTGCTGTGGCTACGCTTCTTAACACTTCTCTGCGTCCACCACTCATAATGTTTATGAAACCTTTCTGGATGCGCTGATACTGATACTTTTGAGTTCATAGATAGTTTCGCGTGATGCTGCCGTCAGTGTATAGTTTGAGTGTCGATATTTCCAAATTGCACTTCTACATCTAGTTGGTCGTTCTTTGTGGTGAGACAATAGAACTTTGATTCTAGCGGCAAAGCTACCTACAATTCAGCAAACAAAAAAGGAAATGTTATTTGCTTTCCCCTCAGGATTTTCCGGTAAATTGGTCCTTAGTTTCGCATCATTCAGTGTTCTAATTTTTGGCAATTCATTATTAGGGTATCTATCTGGTTTCTCTCATGACGTCTCAGTGCGGTTGAGTCTGGTCTTGTTCGAACACGTCTCAAGGGTTTCTAGTAGGCTGATGGAAACTCGTTTTGATTGAAACAATTAAGAAGAAATTCAGCCACTGCTTTTGTTTCTGCAAGTTTGATCTCAAAAACCAAACAACCACTGAGCTCTCGGATGACCAAAGATCGGTTGCAATTCCGTAATTCATTGAATAATGCCACCGCAAATAATCAAACGGCACAGGCCAGTCTGGGTGGAAGGGGACGAGAAAATTCATAACTAGTGCGATCGTAGCGTACCTAGCAGACACAGAACATCAGGTGAATGACGAGGCATTCAAATTGATCTGCAAGGTACCGGAAAATTCGTCGAAAGCTATCTATCAACTTCATTTGGCTATAGCAGAAACAATATCAATCAGGCTGTCAGACCCATCGCTATGTCCACAAAAATGTTTCGTCAAATCACTCCGGCTACTGTGGCCGCCATTCGGGAATACCAGCCCTATCTCACATGCCCTGGACCCTGACCTTTCACGCGTGACAGGAAACAGTTAACTCCCTTCGTGTATTTTGTTCAGTGCACTTTTCCCATCCAAGAATAATCAACATTCTGACCACCCTTATTTTCCAAACCAATCTTATCTTGAAACAGTTACATTATCCACAGGAGTATACAATCTACCACATATATCTTGTACTTGTGGAAGTTGCACGTAACGTACACTTGTTCATCCACCGAAGCCTGGAAATTTGGAAGCGGGACGCAATTACTGACTTAACTTAATTCGGTCGCAAAACTATTAGGGCCACGGCAATTAAGTGTCATTCACGCAATAAGACGTGCTAAGTGACGCATTCACCGCTTTCGCTCTTTTTTATGGTGACCCCATAGCACTCCTTGACAAGCTCTTCGATCATGTGAACATGTCCACGCGGTTGCCTATTAGCCAGAGCATAGCTTAGTTGACTAACATCGGAAAATGTGGGACAACAACAGTTAGCCTTGCCTGACACGAAAATCACCCGACGAATCACTATGTGATTCCTAAATGAACTTACCCATCAATCACGCAATCCTAACGGTTCCAGTGAGATCCTACTGAACAACAATTTGGACTGGTAATGACACCAAAGGACGGTGTTGTGCTTTTGTCGAAATCCGATATCCGCATCAGGCCTAACTCAGCTACTGGCCCGACACCGTTCAGTAAAGTGCTCATCAATTTAGTGAAATGAATGTGTTAGATCTGTTTACGACTTCATGTATTTTTGTGCATTATTCTATTGCTATCGATCGCCGAATGATAAAAGACAAAGCAGTAATATGTGACCATGAAGCAACCACAATGCTTTCAGCTGAACAACTAGTCGGACAACGTTGTGTACACATGTAGTAATTTGAGGTCATCACTGGGTGGTTTGTTTCTTGTAATAAGTGTGGAATCCTGTCACATCGAACAAGAAATTATGAAGCTATGGCAAACAGTTGTTCTCGAAATCTTTTTGGCTTCTTTCAATGTTGTTTGGGAAACCCTCATTTGTAGAACATTTCCTGAATCGTTTGTATGGAAATGCTCCTTCTTTAAAAATATTAGATGCGAAAGATGTAAGTGAAGAGAATTTCCTAGAAAATAACAGGATGACGATACTTGGAGTATATTACAGGAAAAGTATTTAATGGATAAGCCCGAAGTACACAGAGGACAGCAATTATTCGAAGTTCACAGTATATGGCTTTATTTCTGAAGTTAACTGTTTGCCAGCAGCGGGATACTGGATTCTAAGACTACTGGATGCCATAAACAGCCGACTACATGGAATAATGTCAAATGTCTCGGCACAATTGAAAATATAATTTCATTGACTAATTTTACGGTACTGTTGCCGGACTGCTGGGTCTATGAGAAGAAGACATTTTTGTGATTCTGCTTTGTGATGAGTGGATAATAGGCTGAATCGCTTCAAATGGTCATGAAAATACGTAACTAGGTTACATTTTCTTGCAAACCACGTGATAAAGCTTTGCTACAGCCAATCACAACAGTGGCGGTACACAAACGTGAAGTTCTAATGTGCCCTCAGTGCCATCGGTTTGAAGACATCCCTCGTATTTTTTATTTAGAACCATGACTTGTAAGCGAACGTAAATCCACTTGTCCTCCAGCTGCTATGGTCTTCACATTTTCCTCATTTGCGCAGTGATGGTCGGGAAATACCTAGTGCCTACTGACAGTTCTTACTTCCGCCTTATTGCTACTGGTCGAATTTCATATTCCTGCTGACACCCAGTTTTGCCGCGATACAGATAATAAATCATCGTGAGTGTTGTAATTAAAATTTGTAGTTTGAACCACTTATTTACTTTTGTAAACGCATATATATTAATTGTAACTGAACGCTGACAGCTCGCACCGGAAGGTTAGAAGATATGTGTAATGGAAATCAGACTTAAAAGATGAATTACTGGGGAAAGAACCGATAAGCACCACCCGAGGAGAAACAACTGAGGGCTACTGGGAAGACTACTAATTAGCATCAGCTGGTCAGTCTTGCAGTAGAAGAAAGTTGTACTTGATAGTTCGGTGCAGTTTCAACACCCACTACGCAAGAGTTAACATTGGATTCTTCCTACTGTAATCTGGTCGATCTTTGAAGTTTACAGCCGAACGCATCATCGTCATCGTTAGCTGACGAGCACAACCTTCGGTCGATTGCTTACATCGACAGCTAGTGTTTAACCCGTCTGACTTTGAATTATTAAAGTCAGTGGCCACACTGATTTGGAACATAACCTAGTGTCATAAGGCTCGTGCATAAGTGCCGGAGTGACTGCGTTTCAGGCTCATGTGCGGTTTGAATTACTGGCTTAATTTTTGGTATTTGCACGCTTTCCAGCATAATCAAATAACTTAGTCCTCGCATTCTACCTACTCTTACTTTGGGAACAATAACACTGGTACAACTGTTGTTTAATACTTTTCTACTTCAATGGGTTGTTCTCAGTCTCTGGAGATCCGTATAAACAGTTTCTAGTTCGGCTGGATAAAAAGTTTAACTAAAAATTTGTCGGTGATTTGCCCAGTGTATTTTACACTACCGAACTAACTGATCTTTAAACTGCGTAGTCAGCACTTAACCACGTTTGGACAGTTCTCCCTTAAATTCACTTCAGATGCTTTCTCATCCCCAACTCGATGATCTCTTAAATTGCCGTCTTCATACATACGATCTGGATTTTGCTCTTCGCCTTCCAGAATCACTATCTACAGAAAATCACATATCCATTATTTTTCCGCGATTTTGACAAACCGGAACCCCGGGTCAGCCAACTTCTCGCGCAATTTATCCTAAATGCTAAAATTATTGATCTGACAAGGTTTTATTCTCTCTGTTTTTAATGCAAAGTGATGATTGTCATCTTTTCCGGTTGAAATGCGGACATTTAACTACGCAAAAGTTTATACAATACAGTAAAATCAAGGTCCAAACAACAGTCATGGTGGTAGCTTTATTTATTATTTCTATGTTATTTTTATTCCACTTAATTTATTTCTAAATGTGGTCAATTTTCGATTTTCGCAGGCGCAAACACTCTTATTCTCTTCCGAAACTGCGAGCGGCATTCACCAATTTGGTAATTCGTGTTCATCAAGCTTTTTTATCCAAGCACCTGCCCCGTTCCCGGTCCAGTTACCGCTCAATAAAACAAGTTAATAGTCAGGAGGACCGATTTACGATGATCACCTATTTCACATTCCATCGGTTACACATATACGTTGGTAAGTTTCCGTGCCGTGCCGACTGATTCGCGAGTTATGTTCTGATTAAGCTGGTTAACTAGTGCTGGTAGTGATTGTTATGTCATCTATTGCCTGTTTGTATGGTATTTTTGTTCCAGATATATGAAAACCGATAGCGCCGTTTATAAAAATCCAAACAAGTTCCTTTATAGTACCATTTCGTCCGCATGTTTTTGAATTCCGATTTCAAAGGTGCCTGAGAGTGCTAGTAGATGCTGCGGTTAGTTTTATAATACTATCCCCTAGTTCAGTCCACTTCCAACCCGAAATCGTTATAAGTACGCCTATCGTATCATGTTTCTTTGATTTATGAGCATATTACTCGTCTGTACAGTTGGTGCTTTTCTGTCCTATTTCTCATAGTTACAGATGATAGTAAGTTATGAAGAAGAGAAATTAAATAGGCCGGAACGTTGCAGTCCTCACTGCCGATATCTGGTTGTAGAACGATCTACTCCAAACGTGATAAAACCGCTTATGGACGTAGCAGAACAAACTCGTATAGTTTGATCCAATCATGTACAATCTAAATGGGTCTGATAATTTCGTCAATAAAATGATGCCATTCTCTTCTGTTAAGAGGTGTTTCGTAAATATACGTTGTTCAAGACGTTATGAATGAACCATGATATCAAGCAAGGTAATCAAACAGCTAACCCGTGAATTGGGGCGGCTAAAATAGAAGTTAAAGAGGGTTTGGCCCGGTTCCGTCGGACGTATTGTTTTGCTGTGCTAATTTCGTTGACATACTATTTCGAAGTGGCAACACGAACGTCACATAGCTATAAGTATTGGTTCAAAATGTCTTATCTAGTGGGCCTCGGATTAGTTCATGCACACGCAGACAAATATAAACCACGAACTGACCCCGTTGGTCAAAGAACACACCTGGTGCAATTACAAAAGCCACGTGCTCGATTTCAAATTACTGTTTTTAATCCTGAAAAGTACCAAACCAAAATAACAAAAAGTAAACCATGGAAAGCAACCAATAACAGCTGCAATAGCGACAAATTTGAGAGACACAATAATATGTAACATAGGCAAAAGTAGTCTTACATGTTATGATCCCAAGTAGACTTAATGAACATTGACTTTTTTGAATAGAAATGACGGATGTGAATAAAACTCGAGAGTTTATCGATTTATTTTTAGTAACTCTTCACTGTTTCACACATGCTTCTTGGTACTTCAAGTGTTAAAGCAAAATCCAGGAAAACACCAATGTTGCTAACCACTGAAAGTTACTGGAGCGGACAGCTGGACACTATAAGAATTATATTTGTGACCGTCATTCCAATTACGCCATAGTATTCACACTCTTTTTTTGGAACAGATTGCTTGCATGGAGGTGCATCGGATTCATAGTAGGCCCTGTATTGGCCAAAGGGCACCGTGTCACATGGGGTAAAATACGGGGTAAGTTCATGAAAAATTAGCCTATTTGTAGAAATACACAAGGCTATCTGGTGTGCAGTTGGCAGAATAAGACCTCATGAACATAGGAAAGGCGTTTCCTTTTATGCAGTGAACGTGAATATATATTCAGAATGCGATTTACACGACATCCAGATAGAAAAGTTAGACCCAACAAGAAAATCGGCCCTCACGGATGCAGTGTCGACTGAGGAAACAGTGCTAAACAAACTAGTCTTCAGCGATTCATATCCGAAAGAGAATGCGCGTTTCATTTATACTTAGATTAGTGGGATTTTTACAGTTGGACGATAAACGTGCTCGTTTTGCGTCTATTGATTTTCTTAGTCCTATGCAACTGTAGAAATCGGTTTCTCGGCCAATTGCCTGTCATAACTCATTCATCCATGGGCATCATCCAGAGTGGTTGAGGACATGGATAGCCAAGCCGATCACGTGTGCAACCTTTTCATATGTAGCCATTGCCAGTCACAGGACAAACGAGGCCGAAGATTTCTTCTCCCCTGTAGTGTCCCAGGTTGGCTGTCGCTAGGTGTGTGAAATGTCGTGTGCTGAATACGGCACAGTCGATCGTTTCTCTCTCCCTTAATCCCATTTGTACTCAAAAAATTGTGCATGCTCTTATGCTCTCCCAGCTCACACACAGACCAGTGTATGGTACGAATCAGGTGGGCACTTGAGGCACTAACTAAGTGTCATCCAATGAAATTCGGAATCTAAATACATCTGTCCCAGAACCGGTGTGAATTATTTAGTCGTTAGCGCTCATTTTCTTTACTCTAAGTGTCATTCATCCCCTCCCCTGGTCACCGGATTACTGGCACGAATGTAAAACAGGGAAAATTAGATTACTGGTCAGTCTATGTTATTAAACTTCATGAATGCTTTGCATCGAAGGCAATTACCTAATACCGGAAAATCGATCCTGAGGTAGAACCATCAGCTTCGTTATCCTACGGAAACAAGATCCACTAATTATCACGTTACAAAAGTCACATAACCATTCACCACAGTGTATGAATTACATTCGACTGAGCAATTTTTAGGAGTTTCCAGTAATTCAAGTATTCAGACATATGTCGGGTACTAAATTGAATACATGAACTTCCGTTAGATTTCTTTTCAAGGCTTGTCGAATATTTTGCCCCGATTATTGTGGATGGAAACCACGTGTTACTAAATAATAAGGGACAGGATTGTAAAAGTTCTGAGATTCAGGTGCATCAAATAAACCATTTCTTCAAACGTTTGAAAAATCTCATAGAACACATTGAGAACAACACAACGTGGCGAACAAGCTCGTTTTCAGTTATTCGTATTCATGCCAATACATAACATTAAATATGGTCTGGAGATGGTTCAAGGGAAATTGTCGGTTTGCAGTCACATCAGTTCACAACTCTAAGAATGCGTCTGTGTGTATGTGTAATTGATCAATTTGTCACACGACCAGGTTGTAGACCACTTGTTGGATAATGACAAGTGGGCCAGGGAAGTTTAAGAGTCTGGACAAATTGTTTCTGAGCACATAGAGGGGGGTTACACAAACGGATAGATACGGCTTCGGCTGTGTTCAAGATGCGACCCTTGGCAGTTCTTGATTGTCCGCTCCTAACTTTGTAGATGGTGCGAAAGGCACTTGTCATGTTCACTGAACCATTTCTGATGTTCCGTTTCTTATTGGAAGGGTATCAGTCTGAAAGAAGCTCATCTCCTTGACTGAAAATTCGAATACAATATTTATGATTCTAAAAGTTATAGGATAGAATATCTAGGCTCCCACCGGGCTCACCTGACCTTGTGCTGCTAACATCACGACACGCATTCTTTCACTTCACTTAGCACAACGGTGAAACTGGTAGCAAAGACCTGGTTGAATGCTTAAGAGTTCACTTAAGTGATAGTTGGAATTTTCTCCATATTCGTTCAGTTGCACCTAGCTTATGACAAGGAAGCGTAAGCTGAACTTGGATCAGTGGGCACGGTACTAAAGTCCACGGCAAACTCCAAAATCAATACAGATAACAGACTGATGGGTATAAACAACTGTTTTAGCCGCACACTCTCTGTCAGCCAATCGATATACTTACATTTGTGTACTCTGAATCTCCAATTTTTTCTACCTCCGTAAAAGATGACCACAAAAATAACCACTTGAGTATTTTCCAAATTTGTTGTGACTAAACATAAGTGCAAAGATTTAGGGAAATTCTCGGCGGTTACAGGTTCCAGTGAAATGACTGGCTGTTTTCACGGTGGATAACCTCGCATTCCATTTTAAAATTAAGTCAGGGTTTCCGCAATTAAATGAGGCCATCTGGTGATAGGCTAATCGGAACACCCGCCATTATGCATAAAGAAAACCAAGTTGTGGTATATATACATATATATATATATATATATAAACATTTTTGTCTGAGGGGGAATAAACACCATGCCATGAATGAATTGCACTATATCTGCTAATGGTAACTATATAACAGGGGAAACGCTTGAACTTTGAATGATCTTGCTTCTGTGGGCTACTCATGGACTGACGACTGGAGCTGCACTTTGTAAACGATCCGAAAACGTGGGTTTTTTCCTACTCTGATTAATTAGCCCTGTTTACCTAATTCGTACGCATTTAACTGTTTTTCGATGAACCACCAGGTATGAGAAAATGAAGACCACGAGTAATTTTAGTTTTCTTTGATGTCGTTGAATGGAATCAGAAAGTCATCTGGGCGAAATATTTCCAAGGCTGGAATACTTAATCAGGAAACATTTCCTCGTATTTTTGATCGCTTCCAGAACACTGGGTTTTCATCAGATGTTGAACAATCGTAATTTTAAACACGTGTCGTTGTTTTGGTTAGTTGGTAATAGTGATATAAAACAACTGCATCGACTAATCCAGCATGTTCGGAGATATAGCAAATCTCAATAGAAAGATTCCATCACGACTTTATCACTACCCTCCATAAAGAAGAAACAACAGAAGAAGTGCATCATCAGGCGCTTTTTGTTTGACAGATAGAGAGGGAAATTGGTTTCACACAAGACTAGATTTAGCTTATTTTTAATTCTCAAACAGTGCTAGAATGATGCTTGGTTCAGAAGTAAGCCAGGTCAGTCACTTCACAGTACAAATTGTCTTTCCCGGCCCCGTTTGTCTTCGTTTACACGACGGCGAATCGGTCGGACTGTCCATGCCTTGGGATCGACTACCATGAGTGGAACTAACCGATATCACCTGGGCTACGTTTGGTGTCGCGACTACTGTTGTTGTTGTTGTTGTTGTTGTTGTGGTGGTGGTGGTGGTGGTGGTGGTTACTGTCGTCGTGGTTTTGGCCACACCAGTTGACTGTACAAGAGGCTGACCTGGGCACAAAGCCAACCCCGCTGGTTTCGTTGTGGGAGAGTGAATGTTCACCAGGCCTCCACGACATAAGCCTTGTTGACAGGCCACACATTTGCGGGCATCATGCGGTCCAGAGGGATGACCGTCGCGACGATGGCAGTCCCATCGATCCGACCATCCGATAACGTCGAGATAAAAGCTCTCGTGAATTTTCACAAACAGATTTCGGATAACCTGGAAAAAACGATACGGTGCGTCTGGTCGAAACAAGACTCGAGTGCGAAATGTTGCTGATACAGTTGGTGCCTCGCTCATTGAACACACAAGCCATACCAGGTGAGAGTGACTATTTTTTGCATTGAAAAGTATCAAACACTCAGCTGTTCTTCCGAGTGACTTATTTGTGTGAATAATGAAATCCGTCAGTCTAGAGATAATTCTGACTATTTCGTGGGTACCTAGGCATGCCCGCTATACTGATGCAGATCTGGGTATGAACTGTAGGAAGTTTAACAAAACAGGATGTCGGTTATCTGGGACAGTATTTCAGCAGAAATCTACCAAATGTTTAAACTAATGTGGTTTTCTTAATGCAGACGCCGAAAACACAGATTTGTCATACCGCAATTGTTCAATATTGAGTTAATTTGAATATAACAGCAAATTTGGGAGGAAAATAACCAAACAAAATGGAAAACGATATGAATCGTATAAAAAAGAATTATGGCCCGCACCGTACCTGTGGTAAGTTCGATGAAAGCTCTAATTCACAAGACCGTTTTTTTTAGTGCAGTGTCGCGCATTGCACTGGAAAGTAGCACTTAAGTGGTTAGTTTCAAGAAAAAGTGACTAGGCGCAGTTTGTGAAATGGATTCAGTTTATCGAAGGTCAGTCAAGAAGGAAATAAATACCTATAGTCAGGGGAATAATTTCAGAATACGTATTTCATCTATCGCTAATGCAGTGGTCTGACTGGATATGTGGGTATTTTATCGTTCTGCTATAATCCAGGTTGATGAATCCGTATAGTGAATCCTACAAAAGTAACTCATAGGTATTTTAAACGAGACGTGTGACCTTTGGTTTCAGAGGTTTCTGACTGCAGAAGTACAAGTCACGTCACTCAGTAGTCACCAAATCGTCTAACCTCGGTCTCTTGGATTCGACTATAAGCCTGCATACCATACAGCTAAAGCAATTCAACTTGCACTCATTCAGTAGACCTTGAGGATTTAAATCTGTGATATTTCGCCACACAAGTGAAACAGCTGCTGTTTCATGTTTTCGTATTTTCCTGGCGGTCGATTTAGCATCCGTACTCCAAAGTGAATCATTACGCAAGCCAAATCCTTTTAGCTGTTCCTCTAGTGGCTCACCATTGAGACTCTGTTTGCTGTTCCGGCTAACATTAGTTTTGTGCCCCTCAAAAGTGGTATACGAAGATTACAATATGCTTCCGGAAAACCACCACTGCGGTCAAATTGCATCAGTTAATAGTAGATCGGTAACACCAATACTACCAAAGCAGCAACAGTAATGAAACTATTAATGTCATCAGTAGTTGTGGTAATGTGGTACATGTTTTTGACAAAACAGTAAAGGTCCGATTGAAAGGCACGTGAGATTATACGAAACTAGTAAAAGAGTCAAAGATGAACGGATTGAGATGCACCTGGAAATTCGGCTTTATTTTTCTTATCTTTAATTCTTTTCCGGACTATAAGTGAAACTTTCACATTCATATTTTGTGCTAGAGAGTGCAAGTGCAATAATCATCAGGGTATAAACAGTGGTTTTGAGTGACCAGTGATGGTGAATAAACTACCCCTGGCAAAAGCTGATAAGTGCCCAAGTTTACAGAACTTCATGATAAGAGCTGCTTGGTTATTCTTAAAAATATGCCATTTCAGTATTAGCTGTCAAGCCATATTGGAATTATCGCGCCACTGGGACGTTTCTATGGCACTCTTCTTTTTTGATATTACGAAGGCTTGCCGAACCATTCGCATGTATGTTTTAGTCACGACCAACTATTCGGGGACTCATTGACAGAGGAGCCGATACAATGGGCGTGAGTCTGAGCATGCTCACCAGCATGAGGATTTCGTCCGATCTGTGAATTGGAAAGAAGCACTGCCTAGTTAGGTCTACAGCAAGTCAGTTTTCGGATCCTGATCAGCATGCACGGTAAAGGATACCACTTAATTCTGACTGTTTTCTCTCGTTTTGACATCAGTATGATTCAGAAATGGGCACCCGGTGCAGAATTCCACGGAACCCAAATCGCGATCGAATACACTGACATTTTGGGTACAGTCAAACAGATGTACACAATCAGACGTCCAACCTCGGCTCTGATCCGTACAATAAGATAAAAATCTTTTTGCTTGTAGAAGCTAATAATGAAGTACATCTTCTTACAATATGTGAAAATGAAAGACTGAGGTCTTTTCATCATGCTATTAATTGATAGAGCATGAAGCATCTCCTTGAACTGAATTAAATGAAATTTAGGCTCTCCATTTTTGTGTTCTGGCCGTTAAGGAAAAAAATTTAATTCCCTTCTACCGGATCAAATTTGTGTAATTTGGACCTCGTATTCAAAAATGACCACGGAACACAACTTGAAGTCAGACTTTGTTTCATTAGTTGTTTTGGTACTATCATTGATGCGAAATGACCTGTATGAGCATTTTGCTATGAATCCTACGGGAAGCCATCGACATGCCAATATGGATGTCTACTGGATACCGTTGCTGAAGGATATGAAGAAAAGTGATCGAAATTGTCACATGGCAGTTTTTCAATTTACTTGCCCTCTGTATGTCAATGTTTTCACACGATTTCGTGAACACTATTCGGCGAATATACTTCCGAATGATTTTCTAAGATCATAGGCTCATATGATTTGATTAATCATATTTAGATTACTATAGAGATGACTTTTACTACGGAGTAGTAATTTTCGGTTGTGATTTCAAGTAAATCAACAAGCGTTCGCATTGAAAACTCTGTCTGATTTGCTACCAGCATTCTAAATATATCGGTTTGCAGACGCTGACAGCTTTCAAGTACCTTCAGCGTTCAGTCTTCAAAATTTTCAGCTACATAGAGGGATGAATTTAACTATACACAGGGTTCAAAATGTTTTCCCTAAAGTGTTTGGATCCCGTGCCTATCGCGACTCCGTCCCCAGAAGCGATGAATATACATCGAAGAATGTGAAGAAATGGGATAAACAACACATTAAAAAAGACGTAATTGTTTCTTTAGCAGCACGTCGTGTTCATACTGGGATCGTTAAACCACCCCAGCTGTTCTTGGCATAGTGTACCACTCGATGGTAAGTCCTACCGATATTTTGTATAAAACCAAACTCGGGATATTGTACAAAATGTGAACGGCTGGTATGTGCCCATGGGCACAATATTTCTTTTATAGCAGTTTCAGATGGAGTGAGCTTATCCCTTTACCAGTCTTCATACCATTATCAGCCATCGATTGATGAGGAGGTACTTTTTCTCCTTAAGAAAGATGGCACAGCACGTGTTCTTGTGCCATTCAATCCTGATCTTAAGTCGGGATGTTCGCCATTGATGACTAATTATAAAATTTGACCGAAAAATTGTTAGATTAGTAGTAATTAGCATAGTCTTCAGATTAACTGGTAGGCCACTTTGAAAAATTGGAACTTTCATCACAAATGCTTTGGGAGTTCTAGGGGAGTGCACCAAAGCATGAACAACGAAAGGGAAATAAATAATTTTAAAGTTAGGGCTACTTTCTTACGCATGGTTTTAACTTCCGGATTTTCATATACTGTCGGATTCACTCGTGCAGATATCAGGATGATAAATGCTGATCTAAATCTTGTGGCAATAATCGCAAATAGAGATGAGAATATTTTTCGTAAGATATCCAAATATTCTTAATTGTGGATTGGTTGGTGTTATATACGTCGCAGCTAATATCGGTACACAAATCTGATCTTCATTGGGGTATTTCCACTGAATGCGTAGCTACTGTGGTTGCGTAATTCATGATCACGGTATGCTTCTCAAGAAGTATTGAAATTAATGGGTAACATCATGGCGATTATTTTCTACAGATTACGTTTATCGTGGAGCCTCTCATTTCCTCAATTAAGGATCAAAGAACGGAATAATGTTGCTTTTAACAGTGGAGGAAATAGCCACCAAATAACCGGTAGATTTCCAAAGTTTGAATCGCTCAACTTTTCCGTGAACTAGTATCTAAGACAAATCCTGTTGTCTGA
The DNA here is from genome assembly GCA_008360955.1 of Fasciolopsis buskii. Lineage (NCBI taxonomy): Eukaryota > Metazoa > Platyhelminthes > Trematoda > Plagiorchiida > Fasciolidae > Fasciolopsis > Fasciolopsis buskii. The sequence goes on from LUCM01000208.1 coordinate 85,731, forward strand.
ATAGAATTGCGAGTAAATGGGCTCATGTTTGCCGTCATCCAAACAGGCGGTCCCATGAAATCAAAATTTCAAAACAATTTTACTACTGACAATTAGGGAGTAGTTAACTTGGTTATTATGCTCATTCGCGGCAGCAACTAAAATATACAATCGGCGGAAATGACAATCCACATGGACTTAATTACATCCGGATCTATACAGGTCTCGTGAACGGAATTGTGTTGCGCAAAGCAGTAAAACTTTGAATTAAACAGATACTCAGGTTATTCATGCGAAGAACTGTTCGGAATGAATGCCGTATTCTGAATCCGTCAAACGCTTTTTCGTCCTACCACAAAAAGGAAAGGACACATCGGAAATATAACTTTAAACAATGCATCTAAGTTGAAATCGCAGTTTGTTATAAATGATACTGAAAGAAACGCTTCATCCATATGTGCTAGCAACTGTTCTTCTAAAATAGTTATCTATAGATTTATCATTAGGATTAATCACCAGGTGAGACCTTATGATTAGAGATGAGTTCATATATATATATTTAGTAGGCTTAATCTTTATTCTTAAAATCGGATCAGTTAGGTGGACAAAAAACGTCTGCTGATCAGAACCAGCGTATCAAGTAAGGGAGACATGCCACTTTGAGGAAATCCGCTGTACAGAGTGACAAAATGAATTTTACTGCTATTTTTCCGTTGGGCTATCACACTCCAACAAGAAACGTCCAAGAACCAACCAAACGCTGCTGTATTTTGGTATGAATGAACGACTAAGCCCATAAATTTAAAAGTATGGTGGATCTGAGGGATATAAGACCACCATAAAGTTGCCAACCATTTTATGGAAAAGTATGACAAGTGAAATCCAAAGATGAAACCCTAAAAGGTAAACTAAACTGTGCAGTATCTATTTTTTTGCAAAACGTCTTGAAACAAGTTAGTTGTTACGCACTTTAAAAACAGCAAACAGGGTAGTCGCTTCGCGAAGTTTGAAGAAAATGGTGGTTGGCTGACGGAACTAACTGCACAAGAAAGTAGAAAGAAACGGTTGTTTCTATTGATCAAAGATTACCTATTGCAACTGTGTTGGCAGTTTTCAGATAATCGATTTTCTTTGCTGATCGTCAAATCAGACACGAAAAAGCCGAATAGTACTAAATAAGGAAATTCGTTTGTCAAGAAAAACCGCTGGACCAAAGCAATCTAATTATTTTTCACGCCCTTTGATTCAAATTTGGTGCAAAGGAAAAAGCTATTCACGTGACATTTTTCGCCGAGCGCGTTCGATCGAGTTTCAAGGGACGAGTGTTAACGGGAAACAAATAGTGAAACTGGCCGATCAAACGAAGTTTTGCTATTCACAGCTGAACCAAAAGAACAGACAGACCACTAACTTGAAGCCTTACGAATTCAAGTACACCGAAACTCAAACGATAAACATTTTTCTGTAGTGTCTTCCTGAAAAGTAACGGTCAAAATATGGCTAAAGAAGCTCACTTGTCACGATTTATATGACCGGTATGATTAAACCACTCCTGTTACCCGTCCGCTTATATGAAATTCAGTTGTCTTCGGCCAAATGGTTGTAAAATTGACAGAAGAGATTATTAAGTTGCGGTGGAATGTTAGAAGTGCACAGAAAGTAGACAGATTGAGTGTTCTGACGAATAGAGCAAGTTGTCGCACAGACCTGGATGCATAGCTGAGATGGTGTTTGGCGCATAGCCATTTTCAACTAAAGCTCAATTGTATTAGTTTGTCGGGAAATTCACTTCCACAGAACTGTTAGGATAACCTACTGGTAATTTCGATCGGTGTAAAAAAAACTGGCACGAATAGTTACACCACAAGGCGTTCATTTGTCTTTGTCTCGGATGCATGCTAGGCAGAAACACGAGCAGACAGTTATGTTCACAGAAATTGGAATGACGCAGTTAGTTCAAAGCGATGTGAAGTAGAAACTGCGCCATAACCTGATTGTCGGATAGAAATCGATCACATGAAGTGAACAATGAATGGATTTCAGACGACAGCTTTCCTGTGGTTCCTAGTTGACAATAATATGCGGTGGATTCTCACGGGTGGGTTTAATTTAATGATTTGACGCATAGGTGCACTAGGTTCACGTGTGGACTATGTCACTTCTCTTTTTTCTCGGGGAGAGTTATTTGGCGTGGGTTTCTGAACGACAAAATTTGTAACTGGTGAAAACGAATTAAATGGGTCGAGGGTGAACACTGACCGAGTGAATGACTACGAGATTCTGCTGACCTGCTGCACGTATCGTTAGAATTACACTGCACTGAGTTTGAAATAATCGTATTTGTACACTTTTATTACATATGAACCGCATGTAACAAAAATTCTATTCCGGCAGTAAAGCTTTCACATCCTGGATTTAAGAGGAGTAGTATGAACCGAATTCGCTAGTACTCAAGCAAGCTTTCGGTTGGGTATTGGTATTAAGATCAGGAGTTTGGATTGGGTTCCCCTAGTTGTGGACACTTTTTTCACCTCGCTTGTATTCGTGGGGCAATATAACTGAAAGACATGTTAACTTTTAACTGCCTGAATTTTGAAGAGTGAACAGAAACAAGATCAATTTTGTAAACTAGAATATCGTTATTCTGGGCACTCTATATTGTAAAAATGCGGTGATGTCTGTTGTGAGCATCAATGTTGGAGTCATGACAGCATGGAGTTTAAGAAAACTGCATTTTTAAATGGTCACAACAATCGCGAAATGTTGTCATCGGTCGAATCGGAAAATTAATCATGGAACTAGCTCTAAAACCTGAAGACGGGGACGGAAGCCGGGATGGGGCTAGAGGGAACGTAAGCGAAAAAAGTAAACAGTTTTCCTTCTCATCGGCAAAACAATCCCATCCTTTCGAAAAGTCCACACACACGCTGTGGTCCGTTACTCTGAATAGACACAAATTAACAAAACACTGCCGTCAGATTGTATACTGCACCGGTCTGCGACACAGCAAAGAAAGCGGGTAAGCAGAAAAAAATTGATCCGTAACATTTTGTTGGCCTAATCCACAACGGAAATCAACAAACATCGAGAATTTCAGCGAGCCAAGGTTTAAACACATCACTTACTGTTTTGTAGAATATTAACTTGACAACGGGAAGGGAGCAAATCATGATAACAAATCATAGTAATAAATTATCTGAAAAAAGGAAGCTCTGCTAATTTGTATTCGTAAAATAAAATTTTAAATCGCGGTTTGCCGTCGTTCAAATGTTTCCATTCTCCATAAAAGAGCGAAATTTTTACAACACTGGGTAGATTAAACACACGAAGCATACGGGAATGTCATGTACGTTTTCTATTTTATTTTACTTACTCATTACATTTTTATAGGATTACGACGAATCTGTCTACAGCCTAAGATTTTTATCCTGGACAAGGAGCCACCTTAGCAGCTTTCCGGCTAATTTGCTGCAGTTTCGATAACTTTGAATTTCAAGAGATTTGGAGCTTTATGGAACAAGAAAATCTGAAGTGTAAATGCATCATCTTGCTCTAGCAGTTTATTCTTTCTCGGAATACTACTTTACAGGACAAAGTATGAAATCATTTGTTGCATGGTCTGAATGTCTAGCTCCCCGTGCAAAATCATGAGAACCCAAAGACCATGGTGAGAACCACTATCAGCACAATTCCTTGGTATCTGTATCGGATTGCGAACAGAGGAGGACGCAGGTGAGACAAACACATGAGCCACTCCATTCTCAATGTTTCAGTAATTATCTACACTAAATCGAAGTAGGTTAATCGGTTGACTTCATGATTCCCGGCCCTAAAGATCACTGATTCGGCTTCTCCTGCCAGCGATCAATTCTTCATTCAGCAGTCTTCTAAAGGTCAAAATCGGTATGCTTTTACTGTTAGATAAAGTAAAAAAACAAGCGGAAAAACGCATTAATGCATTTGATGTCCATCCGTCCTTCCTGAATTCCGAACGATCACAGAACAGTGCTGGTGCACCGTTGTAATAATGCAGGACGAACAAATTAGATGTTGTAACCAGTGAATTTGCTCGACTTACATGGGTTCAGTTCCCTTTCTGGTCCCCTTTTGAGCACGATATGTATGTAACACTGACAAGTCCTAGCACGGAAAAAACAGCAATACAACGTTCCCCTTGTTTCCACTGGTCAAATGTTGGATTATTTGAGAACTGAATTTAATCTACTGGAATGTGTACAAAATCCACCGAAAAGCTACTGCAAATGAGGTCCAAGTCAGTGGGCAAATGTTCCGAAACATTCTGACGGTATTTTCATTTCCGCTTGATTACCAACTGTTTCGGTTAACAAAAGTATCTGATAGGAGTTTTAATTTTCTGCTTTGGATAGATAGGTAAACTTGTGCACTGTATTGCAGAAGTTAGTTGTTGAACTAGTTGCGCGATTCTCTTGTTTCGAGGCGTACTGGTAACCGATTTTATTCTCCGTCATTTCAAATTTATAAAATATGCGGGCCTACATTTTTAAACGCACGACACAATTTTAGCTCAATACTCTATTCTCTTTTGTTGCAAAATGTTACATAAGAGATAATGAAATGCTGACCAGATGGGTTTGTAACGAAGACGAAATAACTTACTTTGGACACCTCTTCCGGATACCATTTTGGCTGGCACAAAACATCGCACTCACCACAGGATTGGGAGAATAATTCGAAAAACACATTAGCTCCCGGTTGGATCAGCCAACGATCTAGTTGAACAGGTCCGGTTCGATTGTAACTCAAAATAGCCACGAAAGCCACAGACCCTTTCATTGATGTCCACTGTCTTCCGCAAGCCTGGAAGGCGCGAGTTTTATATTTTAGATTACTTAATTCGTTATACAGCTCCTAGTCAGTTTAGTGTTCACAAAATTTAACTGATTGAAAAAAGTAAAAAACGCGTGTCTGATGCTAATCGAATAAGAGAGTGATTAAAATAATCGTCACTTATATCGGCATTTGAGCGGATATGGGGAGAGGAAATAGGAGTAAACTGAGCACAATCTGAATGTCAATAAAACCAACAAAAACCAAACAAATCCAGAGTAAACTGGTCGACAACAATCTGCTAGTTTTGGGTCGTTATGGGACAAGAATAGTAGCTACAACAACAACAACAACAACAACAACAACAACAACAACAATGGAAACGACGACAAATGCGACGATAAAATGGAAAACAAGAACACCAAAAGTGCGACAATAACGACCACAGCCATGACAACAAACAACAGTTGCATCTACGTAGACAGCAACCAAAACTACAACGACCGCGATCTGTGCCAAGTTGGTTTAGGCATTCTCCCGATAGGCCGGCCGCTTTTGGATCAGTCAGTACACTTCCCAGGTTTGCGTTCAGTCCACTCCAGTGTAAAAATGTATCGCATATTTAATAAACAAGCGACAGAAAATTGGAATAGGGACATAGTTACACACAGCAACAGAATGTAGGACAAAATCGATTCTAACATGCAATGTAGCTAATTGATGTACAAGGCAATCCACAATTAATTTGTCATATCATGATTTCATTGAGCATTTGAGAAGAATTAATTAGATGGAAATTTTCAGTTACAGCATTACTAATGTGCATAACACAGATGATGTACTTTAGGTCTTTCTGTGTTCTTGAAAAACAGAACCGATTTTAGCTATTGGCTACCATACTAGATAATATAGGGTATTTCTCCCTGTATCGTTTTCCTCTTACTACGGACTGAAAGTTGCGTTCTCATTGAGAAACATGGAAATAATGCAAAGTTCCTCGTCGTTGTTTTTTGACGTTTTTCAGTTGCTTTTGTTACATTGTTTTTTGATCTGCTTAAATCAATTTCGTGATGAAAGGCATTGGGATTGTAGCAGAGTGGTTCAAGCGTACCTTCGAAATGTTCGTTTTTTCTTGCTATTACCCATGCATCGATGCGCGAATCGGATCTGCCTACGCGATCCTTGACAAAGAGCACTGCTAGTGGAACATTTTTGTGGCTACGTCATTTTGGTCACCTGAGATTTGACGTAAATCACGTTGTTCAGCGTGATAACTCTTTTTGACCGATCTGTTCGTCAACACCCGTTTTAGTAACTGGTCAACTAACCTGAAATTGCGGTATCACGTAGATAAGCATTGAATTATAAGAAAAGCAAATTACAGTGTGTACAGATAAAATATATGATCCGCAGCCCGTGTAAATAGTATATATGGCAAGGGTAAATAGTGCAAAAGGACAATTTTCAGCCATCTAGTACAAACAGCGACTGCACTCTGGACAGTAAACCACACACGTTGTGCATTCTTGCCAGTGAGAAACCGTGTATCTATTTTCCCCTTGGATCTGTATCCGACTGATCCGGTTCTTATGGTTTGGTGTGTTCGCAAACGTGTGCCTACCCAGGCCTTGTTTATGGGAAAAAGAGGAGCAGATATCTCAAATGTTCATTTGGTGATTAATTGGTGAAGGCTGGACGATGGATGGGTCGACCACCGATCTCAACGACATGCCTGGGTTGAAAACCATCTGCATAAACTATTGACCACTGACAAATTCGCCTGTATGGCAAGGAAAAACGACAACCGGAAGTTCTGATTTGCGCCTCACATTTGCATCGAGTCCTTAGCGGGATGAAAGCATGCGATCATACCCTAATGCACTGCCATGCCGATCATTTGGTTGAGAATTTTGGTCACTGTGAATCAATGGTAGTAGTAACTATTTTATGTTGTTGCCTGTATTGTAGGCGACGGGCGCATTTAAAACTGGCATTCTCAAGGGGTTTGGTGATTCCAGACTGACAACTGGCAATGATAAAAACGACAACCAGAGATCATGTAAGAGAAACCAAGATGTGATAAATTTGTACAGTCAGCCAGAAAATGAATTTGATCAACTTTAACTAGTCCATTGTTCTGTATTGCCTTATTGACCCACTGTAGTAAACTGTACTATATTGTATTCCTTTTTGTTTTACTACGTGATGGGCTGCTTTGCGTAAAGAAAAGACACCTCAGTGGAAATGGTGACGGGAAGCTCAAATTGCCAACATGGAAGCAGATACAAATTTACGATTTATGGAAAGCTTGGTTGGGCATGGGAAATGGCAAGACATACCATCACACCCTCATCTTTCCTAATCAGCAAGAAAGCGCTGTATGTATTCATTCTAGAGACGGTGCGTTTTATGTTTGGACAGCTGTGCAATTCCAAACAGTATGATGATAGACCATTGTGCTGGGGATGATATGAGCTTGCAAAAAGCTCAGCAAAATCAATGGATCAAATGGAACAAATAAAACGTTGCTGATTATAGGCAGCCATCGGTAAATTATGGGAAAATCTTTTTGAGTGGGTCCGGAAAGGATGATGGAGAGCACCCCGAATGGGAAGCAGAGAGTAATGATGAACAAAAGAAGTAAAGTCAGTTTGTCTCAGTTTACAGATTTGAAAGGATAAACAATGTGATTATTTCATACAATCGAAAACGTAAGAGAACCGCGTAAATTGCTTGATAGTTTTTGGTTCTTGGAACGGGAACAATATTGATATTCATTTGCGCGTACGAGTAAAAGGTTGGAGAATTACTGATGGCACACTCAAAGTATCTCGATATCTGCCTTGTCTTATTTTGATTTCGCTTCCCCTTGTAATAAGACGACTGCATATATCACTTTCAGAAAAAACTATCACGATCATCTGATGGTTGATTAGCGGAGTGGTTGACCGGTGGTAGCAGGTGAAGATCAAGGTACAATCGCGAAGGAAATTGGTGAATGTTGGAAACGTTAACGAAAAAAGAGAAGCCAGATAGATTGTGAGGAACAAGGCATTGGACGACACTGCCAGCATATTTGGAAATTTGTGCAGGTGATGAACCGGTCAAGTCCTTTAAACAAACAGTCAGAAGATATGGGGAAATAAAAGCACTTTAAAAAACAGATGAATCATAGCCATATTCAGTTCGTTGGGCTCTATTGTAAAGCAGTTGTCATACCAGGATATCATAGAAGACAGTTAAAATAATGCAGTTTATGAGGAACGGAACCAGGTCAAATACGGAAGAGTGATCCAAATGGATTCAGGTAACAGTGTTATTTGGGTTTGTAGAATCGAAATGCTGGAGTGATATGATCGCGTCCAGAGAACACAAAACCGGCAAGTACACAAACTCCGCGCGACAGAAGTCGGCAAAAGGCATGTGTGTTCGCCTACCACCCATGTTGGAAAGAATGACGGACATTTCTTCAAAGATGAGTTCTGAATTTTATAGAAGCTCTTTGTTTTAGATATCTGGTTATGGGTAAAGCTATCCTGCCTTTGCCAAAGAGTGCAATTTTGATGCCAGAGCATAAGCGAAAAATTATAACTGTTGTCGTTCTGAATTAGTTTAGTAATCGGAGATGATAGAAAACAACACTAACAGGATGCAGCCTGTAGCTGTTTTAGGTGTCGAAACGTCGATCTTAGAGAGATTTCTTATCTTAACTCAAACTTATTTCGTCCTGACGGGTAATAGATGTGCAGAAAGGGAGTAATTAATCGATCCAAAAAGAAATGAGATAGTGATTACTTGGTGAAACATAAGAATTCATTGATAGATGAAAACATGATGTTTTGTGAACTTTGTACATAAAACTGCATCACAGCCTGTGGGCGGGGAGACAGATCATCCACAATTAAGCAACAACAGCCGTACAATGGTGGAATCTTAAGAAGTATACAAGAAAATTAGAAAAGAATACTGTCATTTGGAAAGCGAACTGCCCTTTTGGATCGAGTGGGTGACTATGCTGATGCAGCACGCCGTAATCAGTGAAAATGAACAGTTGTTTTTCTAGCAGAATGGTGCCAAAGCTTCCAGGCCAGCTAATTTAACATGATTGAATTTTGTAATGAAATAAATGCATGAAGACCTATCTCAAATATCTTCGTATTAGAATTTGCTTTGCAAAAGTAACGGAGAAACGTTCAAGCAGTAGTCGGGCATCATGAAGAGTGAACAAAAACTGAATTCGTCACAATAGTGATAATTATGATGTTAATTATGATGGGACTGAGGTGGTCTTTTTAGCATTACGAGTCACTGATGTTCGTTAATCTAAAATCCCTCTATTCGTACCTACGGCCATTTTGTGACAAAAAAACCCAGATATTTTGTGATCCATCGTTTCTAGGCGACGAAATTCTGTCTGCAACAGCGATATGACTGGGAGCACTTAAGTACAGACTGTCGATTCAAATGAACAAAACGCTCAACTTGGAAGTTGGATTCGGGACATAATACACTTCTCTCTAATATAACAGTACACCTTCTAACAGATGACACACGGAATGTTCACCTTGAGAATGCAACACGAGTAACAAATCAGTCTTCAAAAGGCATTTTCGGCTTATTGGGTTTGATGCTACATTTGCTTTGGTAGAACTGAAGGCACGTGAATAAAGCAATATAATAAACCTAAGGAAAGCCATGTCGACTGTGGGAGCTACACAGGATTAGGACCCTGTGACCAAATTAATCGCTGACCGGCATGGATCACCTGCAATTTTGCTCAGATTAAGCTGGGTCCGTGAATTCTATTTACGCCTTATATGTTTGGGCACACTCTTGACAATGCGCCCTACGATATCTCCGTATCTGTCGCGAAGGCACACCTACGAATAAGTATATACCAGACCAAAACACACTTCTGACTGACTGGCAGACCTTTATAGAATCCGGGAATGATCGGATAGTCGCATACCTTGATTGTGTTCTGTCTCCTGCGATCTAACCGAGTGCTGGACTTCGGGGAGTGAATGTTGTTTAATCCTAGTTCGTCAGAAATGCCTAGTGCAATTTACAGCCCAAAAAAGGGAAGAAATAATGCGGAGCGATTGGGCAATTAATATATGGGCTTTTTGCAGTGGTTGTTGCTAGGTTCATCAATTTTCACAAATAAAAACTTTCAACCAAAGAACTGTCCTTTCACATTCAAGTCAAGCAGCCTTACTCAACAAAATATTTCAGCTTCTTATACTTTGATCAAAATTTCGCATGAAACTACTAATAAAACTTCATAAGGATTATATTTTCAAGCTACCGTTACTATTGATCGATAAGGTGAAATGAACCTTGGGGATGGAAACTGTGCTTTGACTTACGGCACACATAAATCGTGTTTTCACTTCATCTCTGGACCACAGCACATCAAATTTGCACATCGATCCAATCAGATCACTTCCAGCTGTCTGCTGGGGACTGAAATTTAATTTTTCATCGTGTGAATCTTTTAGCAGCTGTAAGACCAATTGCCACCATGGAATCTGAGAGGTCGATGGTGACAAACAGCACGAATTCGTGAAATCTATACTTGGATTATGGTTCTGTGGTAAAATGAACGAGGGACCGAAGCAGTCCGATGAAGCCGACCAGCTGCAGGGGGTCATTGGGACACCTAGAGCACCTGCATTCACAATGGGTGAAACCAGAGGGCGGTGCATGAAACTGGTTTGTGGAAGCATTAGTCGATGTTGATGTTCTAGTCTATGAACAAATTGGCTAGAATTAAGTAACAGCTGCTGAAGGATTGAAATCTGAATTCCAAATGGCAGACTGACAGACGTATTTCCATTGCAAGACAAAACATTCCGAATTGTTTCATCCGGCAAACTGAATGAGGAATTGATTGCAGGCGCTTTCACTAGAGTATTCAGGTATCCCGATGGGAGATTGGGTATGGAAATGGGAAAAATTGATAGCGGAGTGAGAATGTTTGTATGTTCAAGTAATCTCACTGGAGCGGACGTCGTTTGTGAAGTCAAGTTCAGTAACTCGTTCGGGTTGTGTATCATGTTGAGTTCACCGAATCTTGAAGGTATTCCAAGATATGACTGGAAATGTGGGATCATCATGTTACCCGTTGTCTGATGCTTTAATGAAAGGAGCACGGTTTTGCACTGAACGTCTGATGGTGTTGGGGAGGCAAGCAGCCTTCCTAGCATCACGTTTTCATTCAACCCAAGGGCATCCAGCAGTGCATTTACGGAAGATGGGAACATGGTTTCACCTGAGAGTGGATGCAAACGGCGCAGAACGGCTAGTGACCACAGGTCTGCAAACATCCCGGTTCGCGAATAGTTAACCTTCAAAAGTTCTTTCGTCAGTCGACAGGCGAGTTCTTTGAACTTGGGGTCCCAATGAGTGGATTTCATTCTAAAATTTGATACCATCAAAACCATTAGGTAATTGGGATGAGTGCTGATTTCAAAGCTAGTATGATTTATTGAAAATGGTGGAAATGCAGCTACCAAAACTTCCCATCTGTCATGTTTGGGATTGTACACTCATATTCTTGTTTACAGTCAAATGTGACTCATGCAGTTTGTAGAAGGGTTACTATCACACAAATCTTACAGGACTTATAAGTATGGTTAGTCAGACTTTATATGTCCGTTGGGGACAGTCGTTCCCTTTCAGGTTTATTTCTTTCTTGTACTGTCTGAGATAAGCACACTAAATGAAACAAATGATTTGAGAAGTCGAATGAATTAAAACAGTTTTACCAGCATTGGTTTTTACATCTTTTGGGTGTTCTAGTAAAAATCGATACGCGGCAAAGCACAGCTGTGACTGCTTTGAACTTCCGATTTTGAAAGGATGGTCCGCATTCACTCAAAACTATTTACGAGGTTAACTCACGTTTCATAGTAATCCACAGTAATCATATTTGTTTCACTGCGGCAGTTACGCGACTGTTTCTCAGGGCGTGTTAGCATTAGTGCTCGAACTCAACCACGCTGTCACATGCGTGATTATCGCACACAATGAGGTGTTGTTTTTTCTGGTTCTCATTTTGAGTTTCGACGACCGAATTCTGTGTGCTGCCTCGTTCCAGGTGCAACGCAGCTGAGTGGGGGCGTACGACTGCGCGTGGATGTGCGTGCTGGCTCGTGCCACTGTGCACACGCCACCATGAGCGCGGCAAATTCTGTCGGGCCGAGTCGATCCCTTCTTGCATCCTGGTTTGTGTGTGTGTGCACAGATGCGTGCATCTGTCTTAGAGGGGGCGCGCATGTTTGTATGCGGCCTCGTTCATTCAATCGTCCAGCTGCCTACTCAAATCCACACCATGAATCGAGCTAGCTGCATCCAGTAAGCAGATTGGGCTCGGAACAAGGTCAATAAACATTTGAAAATCAAAGTACTCAGATCCTGTGAATGAAACGGAAGTGTAACACAACAAAAATCATCCGTCCGTCAAATACGAAACACCAGCCATCTACATTGCGGAGTGGCGACTTGTCTCTCATAAAGGTTGTATGTTACATTGTGGCAGACATTTCACCTTATCAGTGAAGTAGAAGAGTCACGAAAAATTGGTCGTCTACGAAAACCGTTATTAACATGCTATTAGCTTTTTTGAAACAGTGCCTAACTCTCTAACGCTTCATTCGAAGGTAAAACTCAGATATTTTCGAATTTCCCATTATTCCTTCATATTTTTGTTGGAATGGATTTCATCTCATACAATTTGCAAAATGCGTTCAGTTTATTACGCACCTCGTCTAATGCTCGAAACTTTTAAGCAAATGGATGCAAAATGGATACTGACAAGTAGTAATGGTGCTGAGAAGAGTAAGCCCACTTTTAAATCTCAGAAAAATGAATTTCACGTTGACGTCATTCAGTTAGGGGCCATTCAGTGTCCGCCGAAGTTCTGAAATGGGTGAGTTCAGTTTAAATGATTCACATGATGGGATGATGCACAAACAGGAAATTAGTAGCTATGCAAATTATCCCCTAAAGCGAAACGGGTGGAGAAATGTCCACGTTGAAAGAAACATCAGTTGTGCTAGTTTACTTTCGCTGTTACATTGCCGAAATATGTACTCAACAAACACACTTCGGAACCGGTACAAACGGTTCAGTCGGGGTTGTAACAACCCGCAATGTCTTTTGCGAGCTTTTGAAGACCATGATTGCTAATGATCCAGTGTTGAGTTCAACATGAAATTTAGTTAATCCCTAGGTCAAAATGTTACAACATATTTGAGAACCGGACTTGTATCTTTTCCGGAATAGCGGGAAATGGTAGACATACGAAACCGATTTGCAGTACGCCCCACCTGTGCATGCACCTTGACTTGCAAACTGAAAAAAGGAAAATAAAATTGGCTTCAGCCACATCAGAAAAACACCAACGACAACAACAAGAACAACGACAGTAGCGACAAATCAAAAGTCGTTCATCAAGAAATGGAATTATGAATGCGGGGGACCGGTTTTCTTGCCAGTTTGGATAGTGTAATACACAACTCCTAACATCGATCGCGCAAAGCAATCCTAGTGCTTTAATTGCCTCCAAACCTTTATGAACTCGAAAACTAACATTCTCAACCTGCCCGTGAAGGATAATGCCGCATTTTGTGAATGTAAGCTATGCCAGTCCCTGTCTATCTGAAATGAGAAGGAAATTCCCGGACTGCTCACACGTGTTTTTCTTGACCGGGTACGCAGCAAAATGGTCAAAGGATAAATTTCAGAAATCCGTACCAAACTGTACAACCTTCCATTCATAACAAATGACCGGCAGATTTTCGCACCCTATCGGAATAAGCAGCTCAGCTCGTCACTGAAAGGCGCGCTAATTATATGTTACCAAAGAGCACTTGACAACTTTCAAAACTCACAATGATAGCTACAAAAATATACTTTCTCATTGCCCCAACCACATTTTCACGCCATCAGATTAGTTCCGCTTGCTGCTCTGTTTGTTCCCCTTGGGAAGTGATAAACGAGGCTCAAACGAAAAATAAAAACCAGGTTAGTTGTTGTATGCCATTGGACTTGTGGTTCCCGCAATACTAGATTTTCACTTAAGTGTCTTGATTTAGAGGAACTGATTGACAAAAGTTCAGTGATAAAGAATCCGCCAGCGGAATGTCGGCAGTTAGATTTCGCCTCTTGCCATGGACTTGCTACACAATCTTACTTGCATTTGAATACCAAAGTTAATTTATAATCCAAATTCTGGCTTACTGTGAGACAGTTGCCATCGAAATTTTGTTGCAAATACCCACTCCAAACTTTAGTTTTTTGCAATCCTCGACGCAGCTCCACTGGGTTCTGGTTTTGTTTGCTTCCTCACAGCATCTGCTACTCAGAAGAATAAAAGAGAAAGACAAAGTACAAAGCACTGATTTCTAAACAATAAGTTGAGCAAATGAATAACGGAAGAAAGATTTCAAGTGTAGCAGCACTACTGGTTGCGGCATTTATTCATATCATGGACTATCTCCATCCACCATTTTTTTGGGGGATGAGGGACATTCTGTTAACTTCAACCCTACAGGCTTATTGGACCATCATCAACCAGCCCATTTGTTAGGATTTTCATGCCTGACATTTCATCGACGAGCCACCTGGATTGTTATTTTAACTACTTCATCCCTAGAGGAACGCCGTACAGTCTGGCACTCGTTCCGTCGTCATGAGAAAACCGTCCACCGTGGAAGTCGACCTGTGTGAGGGCAACTGTATGAGACTGTAAAACGCCGAGGTGTAGAAGGTTGCTTCATGATGTACTGTTCCTAGGTGAATCACTGAGTCCCACGAAAGGTAGCCGAGTAGGCAATCTAGTCTAATAAATAGTCATTATAACCAGAATCGAGTGCTTCCCTGGGGAGGGGGGATAAAGTCAGTGGATCGCCGACAAAGATGAAACAGTCTTAAATGGTTTGCGTGGGTCTCAGCAGTCACCTAACTAGCAGATGCACTCGAGAGATCGTTATTAAACTCGACTTGGAAATAAAGATGTCGACAAGTATCTTCTCGTTTGAAGGATTTACCACAGCTCGTCACAGATTCCCCACGCCCTTATGATAGCGGCGAAACTTAGTGTGATAACTGGAATAAGACACTTTATTAAGAAAGAACAACCATTTCAAGGCAGCTGGAAAATAACAGTTTATTCGAACAGTGAAACATTGTCTAACATCACGTGCTTGTATAGGAGCTTAAAAACTGTTCAAAGTTATGGTTGCAATGTCTACCTAATAATGTTTAATGGTTTGTAGAAAATAAGTACACGGTAGGCAAGTACCGTCCAACATGGTCCCCACTATACACTTGCAGGTGCCAGCAATGAATTTCCAGTGGCATCCAACTGTTCATCACTCGCTGTCACATGCAACTGTCGAGGACGAATCTGCCCAGTTAGATGTGTTTTGAGATAGGACTGGTCGTCCCACGACTGTCCAATCCATACCTTGCAGACTTACTGCACTGGTCCGCAGATTAGTAACATTAATTCCAAAAGGTTAAACAAATATGCATAAAAAATGAGCTGGTAATAACAATCTTGTTCTATTATTATTTAAGGCTGGTAAGAGAAAATCGGTTTGCTTTCTGCGAAAATAAGAGGAGAAAAATCTGACATTTTCGGTAAAACCGATCCCGGGAGAATGAACAAATATTGAAAATTTGACTTGAAACCTTCAATGACGATAGGCAGCAGCTAAATTAATAAGTGTGTAAAAAACATTTTGTGTTCAGAAATTTTACACATAATCCAGGTGCATTATTTAACTTTGTTAATTTCGTTTTATTTAGGGCAGAAATGCACTTCACACGCGGTTTAGAAGAAGTCGGCAAAACAGTATTGTCGGCAGTGTAACGGACCGACGTTTCGGCTACCCTGAGTAGTCTTTCTCAAGGCAAGTTTTTCAGCCAATTGACTGTAGGTATCACTTAGAAGCGAGGTGATGTCACAACACTGATCGTGTGTGGACATGTGGACTGTGTTTTCCGTTCACGTGTAGTTGTGTCTGTGTATGTGCACACGTGTGTGTGCGTGCATGGGAGTGAGTTGGCGGGCAATAGTGAATTTCGTTAAACGAGCCTGTATAGGAATAAGAGAATGGGTTATTGTTCTCATTTTTATTTTCAGCTTACGTTAACGCTCTTGTCAGTGCACTTTTTCACTGACGGCGATAGTCCGGTTTAGATACTGGAAGGTCGTACCCCATCGTCTAAGCTGATGCATGTACCGTGGTAGCTGAATTGCAAGGTTTGCGATTGAAGACCTTCAGTGAGCGTTCAAGATCCAAATTGAAGAATTTTGTTATTACTTTCAACTATAGCTTAAAGTACGATTGCTGAATCGCCTCCAAGCTTTGATAAAGCGGTTCTGTCAGTTGGTCGGAACTTTTTAGTTCGTGCTGTGTGAGCCTCATCTGACTGCAGAACTGCCCAGTGTACTAGGTTACGTAGTGCTGGCAAGGGATTCGGTAAATGCGGCTACTATGGTTTGATGCGTACACAGAAGCTCTTGTTTTGATCAATTCTTGTTAGTGGATATAATCTGGGCGAAAAATCGGAGATGCTCTAGTTGGTGAGAAATTTCCCTGCAACCGCTGAGGTGTCTGACCTATATGGTTTGTGCATTTGTTCTTGTCTGTTGTCTGCTTTTGTCAGCTCATGTCCAATCAGTTGGAACGGGTAGTCATTATCTTGGTGAAAGCTATTTGGTCTCCGAGCTTCTTGTTAGTGTTGTCTTTTTGCTGCGGACTTTGTCAGCTTTGCAGCCTAGCGACAAAATGAGTCGGCGTTTTACGCATGATGGGTGGTCCGAGTGAAAATTTAGTTATCAGTCACAGTGCTTGAGTTTTCTGTTGAGGCACGTGGTGGAAGTCTGTGTATCAGTCTGCTTTCGAGTCGCAGTTCAGCATATTTATTGTCTTTTTACTAACTTCCGACTCCTTTGTAAAGTTAGTCTGGTTGTTCCTTGTGTTTTAATTTTATTTTCACAAATGTATTGTTAATATGCGAGCGATAAATGCATAGAGGGTTGCAAAATGTTGCCAGTGTCATGGAAGTAATAAAATGCCAGCAAAGGTTAACAATGGTCGATAATGAAAACGATCCCATGGGATCCCTTTCACAGTGTCTATGTAACACATTTTTGAAGTGAAGTAAGTCAAAGTGAGACTCAGTTCTGCGGCAGCGGTACATTCAGAAAGAATTAAGTTGCACACTGGATCTCGTCCGGTACACTAATTAAATGGAGATGCACCACTTTCCAGTTATTTCTTACCTGATGAGCAGTAAGCCTGCTCGCCAACAAGGTCATAAGAAATGACGATCTGCATTGTGCTGTATCTTCCCTAATCGAGAGCGTGAATCAAATGACATCTGTTTGTACCGCCTTTTTGGCTTTCGTTTTTGACAGAACATTTTCTAGTCATCTAGAACATACTTTCCGTGTATTACTGGTGTTCATCTATAAAAGCACGCAACCTTCCGGTAAGTCATTACCTGATTCTAAGTGAATGAGTCAATTTATAGTGACTAACTAGCTGAAATCCGCTGCTTTTGAGCAGAAACCATATGCAGGACGAAGAGAGAGATTCGGGATCAACCGGTAAAATAATAAACTTACTCTCAACATGAAGGTGTATAAGCAGTTCGGAAGGTACCTACTTCCGCACTAAGTATTCGGTTCATTTCGGAAGTAGAAAATTGTGTCCGCAATTTATCTCATACAAATTACGAAAACTAATAAGTAAATTGGTTTAGGGGCTGATAGTATTTGAGCCCTGGAAATTTGGTTGTTCGTGCCTCAGTACAGTAGTAACAAAATAGCTGAGTCAAGCTCGTTGATAAGAGATAGAAATGATTTGGAGATAAAATTAAGCTGACAATCCAAAACATCAAGTAGGCCTGAATTACGGAACGAATCGAGGAAATGTTGCTCTAGGTGATATGCTTAATGAGACTAGGTACTTATGAGTAATACAGCCACCTCGGCGAAAGTAACAGTGTGACGAAATTTAGGCTGCAAGGGCAAATAACTTCTGGGTTAGTAAACATCCAAATAAATTGTTTCGCTCTACCTGTTCGCGTGTGATGTGTCTGTGTGTCAGTAACTATGCTTGCCTTAGAATCGAGACCAGCCGATGCGCATACTCGTTTGCATGTAACTCATCTATGGGGATTGGTCATTTGCAATGAGTGGGTTGCTGCGAAATCGATCTGTTACCGAAATTTGTTTTGTCCGAACGCTTGAAAAACCTATCTCACCAAGCCGAATCACTATTATTTCCATAGAAAACACCGTTTTTAATAAATTGCTATCACCGCATGAAATCAATAGCAGAAAGTCTGCAAATATGGAGGTAGAATTCCAGAATGTTGTTGACTATATTTCAGAGAACGATAGAACTAATCAGTTTGGTCATATGACACACTTGCCTTCCATGGTAACTATGTGCTAGTCAAAAGTTAGCTCAGCTAACCATCGTGAGATACCATTATCTGCTACAGAAGTATGAGGTAAACGGCACAACTGAAAACGGACAGTCAGATCTGGAGTGAAAACTGGATATCCATAAGCTGAGTCTTTTCTGACTGTCAGCAATCCTAACTGGAAGCGTATATTCGACGCGCGTAGGGGACTGAGTGGAACAACCTTCGCAAAAAAGCTAAAGAGTTTGGCTACTTGATTGTATTAAGTAGTAATTTCGTGGCGCAGTTGTTCTGTTTCCTCTCGGAAAACTGTTTGGAATCCACTGCTGAATTTGAAACTGAGACAACTGTCTCTGATTTCAAAATAAGTCGGAGTGATCTATTCTACTAACAGTTTTGTTGAAAATTTTAACTGCTGAATTTTCTACTTAATCATAAATAATCTTAGGGCCATTACGAAATATGAATTACTTAGTCGAAAGTTGATTATCTTTCCCGAATTGTTCACTTCACGACAGTCTAGGTAGTACAGCATTTTAAATGACTTTTATTTAGTTTGAATAATCAGCTTGAAACCTGCATTAATCTTTCTTATCCAACATCAATTCTACAAAATTTCGCGTGAACGTCACATTGGAGGTAATCCGAGAGCAGAATGCCGCTGGGCTGTTGAAACAATAAAGCATTGCCGTTTTTCTGTTTTTGAGAAGTCTGCGTTTCATGGATAAAGGTACCGAAATTCTGTCACGTTTCAAATCTGGCTGAAGAAGTTGGGTGCATTTGTTAAGTTTGCGCCGTTTCGCCAAACTCTAGTAAATCCAAAGCTAGTGGAATTAAAATTCCGATCATCAGTAGAACGCAAAAGCTTCATTCGCCTGCTTCGCAGTTGACACGTGTGCTTATCCTGAACTTGATTTTTACACGGACTCAGATTCGGTGCTTAAAGATGAATATTTCTCCCTCCAGGGAGTCCTGCCATATATAATTTTAATTTATTCATACTTGAAAAGCTGTGGAACTCGCAAGGACTCAACCCATGCAAACTAGATGGTTCTCCGGTAGATCTTGTTCTCGCCATGTTTGAGGTCATGTGATAACGCAATTTACGTAAGTAATGAATAATTCTTAAATGAAATCGTCGAAACTCTCCGGAGAGGCCTCGTTGCTCAGCTGGTAGAGAGTACTTGGTGTACGTGCGTGAGTTCGAACCTTGCTCATTTTGAACGCTGCATACGTCGGCCAATTATTCGTGTATCAAATCTGGGAAAGATCATTTTTATGCCTTTGTGTCGACTTTACGGATGCTCACATTGCAATGCTGCATGTCAATTAGAATACTTTGTACACTCCTGAGGTACTAGAGGGATCTAACAGCTTCTCCGGAGATGTACTTGTTAAAGTAGCTGTAACTTGCAAAATTACTAGCAAATCCATTGCAGGCACACATTTCGGGATAGTTAGCAGATCCCGTACATTTACCGTAACTTGTAATGAGCGTGACTTCTGTTGGGAATCGGGACTGGGGTCCAAGTGAATGAAGTGACAAAACACGGGACAGCTAAAAATAAAGTGACAATATGGACGGATGGCACGGTGGATAAAGTCACTTGGGCAGACTGTTAAACAATCACAAAGCTAGGTGGATCACTGAACTAGTAGAAACAAATAAATTTGCTTGCTTTTGGAGGTAATAAGGTGAAAACCAATAAGGA
This sequence comes from Fasciolopsis buskii, assembly GCA_008360955.1. NCBI lineage: Eukaryota > Metazoa > Platyhelminthes > Trematoda > Plagiorchiida > Fasciolidae > Fasciolopsis > Fasciolopsis buskii. The sequence continues at coordinate 105,683 of LUCM01000208.1, forward strand.
CAATTTATTACGGATCAAACCGGAGTCACTTCAAAAGTAGAGCAGTGTACTTGTGCTTTAAACGGGCGGGTAAAAGGAATGTTTGCTTTTCCATCACACTCAGATTTGAATGCTTCCTTAGACACAGTGGACCCAGCGTAATTGTGTGACGTCATTGCTATGAATACGTCTACATAGGTGCTATTTTTCTTCAAAAGTTTCAGTTCTATACGCCCAGTTTTATCGCAATTACCAAGCTTAAGGACTTCTTTAAAACACCTTGCTGCTATTCATGCTGGTTATTATCAGTTCTCACATGTTATCTGTTCTAACTTACCCGGATGTATTTGTACACACCAGAGGACATCTGTCGAGCAAACATTTTTCCATTAAGCCCCTCTAGCTAGGATTAAAATGTTTTCACTCTTTACTTTCAAAGCTTCTCACTCCGATTTTAGTGGTGACAGGGCGCAGTTACATATTAATCAAATATCTTGCTAAACTACAAACCTTTACCGAGGCGTCTACAACCGAAAGTTGAATGTAAAGAGACTTATTTTTAACTTGTACTGAACACGATGGACATCATTTTTCAAACAGACTACCACCATCTCATTTACTTTGAACATTCGTGTTAATGGCAAACCTTAGTTTCATGGCTCTGGACGGAAGTAATTGCTGAAAACGATGAGAAAGAATTCAACACCGGTTGAGATAATAGGGTCGGTGAGCAAGACCACTGTGAAGAATGATGTGTGTTTACTAAACAAAGTTATTTCGCCTTGCGTTAGCCAAGAGAATGATGAAGGTCAAAGACAAAAACTATAATATCTTCAAGATAAAATTCGAGTGCACATAGTGGGACACGAAAATTCCAAGGTTTGTTGTAGTCAATTAGTAAATGAAGTCAAACGGACTGAGTGCAGCTCAACCAACCAAAAGAATCGGTTGGACTAAAAAGAAATAAGTACCAGTTTCCGATGAACACGAACCTCCAAAAACTATTTGATCAGGATTCTTTTTCATCACCGTTGACATTTTCCCTGGGTTTTATTTGGAGCACAGAAAAACTAGGGGAATTTTTCTTTGATTTTCAGTTAAAACTAAGGTACAGGGGTAAAAATTTACGAAGTATGTGAACTCTCCTACCTAGTTACTTACACCGTTCAGTAGTAGTAGTAGTATGTTTAATTGACTTACTGATTTACGTTTTGCTCAAGAATTTAAGAATTTTATGACTTATCATTATCACTTATCATTAGCTGTCCTAGAAGCTGGAGTTTGTCACGTTACTTTCCCCCGTAAATCGTCAGACGGGTCTACATGAAGTGACTCAGAATGACAAGAAAAATTTTGCCACCTTGATTAGAATATGGCAAACAGAAGACCAGTGCTAGAAAACGATGCATTTTCACCGCTGATTTTTCTCAATATTTTATCCGTATTCCGTAAGTTTTGATGAAATTGCATCAATCTTACGTAATTATATTCATTAAGTGGAACCAAGAAGACTGATTCAGTTAACAAATCAAAATCCAGTCTCATTTTCTCAAGTTCCGGACTGTCAATGCCGAGATAGGAGGCGGAACTTAGTAGAAAACTTTCGTATGAGTCTAAGATTTTGGTTATCCGGATTGGGCAATATCATTTTCTAGCTCAAAAGTTTACTTAGTACAAACCATTTACATCCTGGTTACCTCGTTTAATTTACAAAACGTTTTGCCATTATTCATCTAAAGCGTAAATCAATATCATTTCTCAAAACACTTGGATTTACTGTCAGAATTATTTAGAATAGGGTAATCCCGGTCCTACATTTACTCGGGTCTGCCAACCTTACACCGGCCCGCAAATTTCAACTTTACATTCAGAGGATCACTACACATCACACTATGCAAGTACAAATGTGTCCAAGATGATCAAGCTTAAGATTCAACAATTTGCCTGGGCTTTGGACACAATTCCAGTTACTTATGAAATGGCTTCACAATATCTGGAGGGTTTCTTTAGTCCTCCAAGTATTACTTATACCCAGTACATGGAAGTTGATGACAGAAGTTGGCGATTGTTACAGACTAAAAATGGATAGCATCACAAAAATGAGCGTGGCGGAAGTAAATTTCAACTCCTCGATGCTTATTTTAGCATTTGCTTTCTTTCAGTTGACCGGTGTTTGAGGTGAATGAAAACAAGGTGACAGCCTAAATCAACTGAATGTTTACAACGTTCGGATATCTGTCTGCTGTGTGCATTTGTTTGTCCTTGTTTTGACGCCTAGGTTACTCTGACCAATCGATTCTAGCCCAAAAGGTGGAGGGTCACGAGATGTTCCATATAAATGTTCATTGCACCAAACGAGGTAATTGCGGTCGCGAGATGAGGATAAAGTATGAATAAAACTTTTCCTATCCAGATATGTCAGTGGAAACACCACAAGTTAAGACTCGTAAATTTGTCGGCTGATGAGTTTTTTTCCCAGGTATTAGCAGCGAGTGTTAGTAGGTGAAGTCCGCTATTCATTCGTTCCCACGGAATAAGAAAGAATGCAGACATCGGGGAAGATAAACTCCATAAATTGTCATTCTTGTGTAAAAATGGCTTCCGTGGTTGACCCGAGTGAATACATTTCCAGACAAATTTTATGTGGGTCAGTCGAAACACGCCACCAACTAACTGAAAGGTAAGAAGCCTCGCTAATCTGTTTGCTCTAGACGTATAGGTGGCCTAAACAGCAGTTCAGGTTATAACTAATTAATCTCGACAGCAATAGTTTCGCTGCACATAACAGACAATATTAGGGCTTCTCGAATTGACAGAGGAATGAGTCCCATGGTATTTTGTCCAATAGATACTGTATATTTATTCTACACAATTCCAGGACTGTATTCACACGGTTTCTCATTTTATTCCAATTAAGCTAAGGTCGCATGCGAATACTGTTGAGATTCTGAAAATCTGGGGTTTTGCGAATATTTTTAATTCTAGCGGCACAAAAAAGCACGACCGACCGGGTTGAATCTTTACCGTTCCTAAGCGTGTTTAATACAAATAGGAAGGGCCGGCTTTATTCTTCGATCTGTTGTGAATATGATTGATCAATGAAAGACGTTTTGTCAAATGAACACCACGTGGAGGACAAACTCAGTGAACAATTTTTCTTTTTACCTTGCTGAGAATTTATGTGAACGTTTGAGGAATGCACAGGTCGCTGCTTACGCCGTCAGACCCAAATTGTGTAACAAATGTTTAGTGACACAGTTATGACCAGATAAAGTGGAAAAATATCACGAATACAAGGGTTAGCTGATGCTCGGTTGTATGATCAAAAGAAACGAGTTCAACTAATTTGCAAAGCAGTTAGAATAAAACAAGTAAATTAAAGTTAAAACATGTCAACAAAAGTCCTGGTGCAAAACAAACGATCAAGCCATTTAAGGAAATTATGCGCTTGCATACCCAGGTGCAACTCATCGAGTCGAAACGCGAGTAACAAAGCCATAACGTTTCTTGGACATTGTGAATAGGGAATTTTATTCAAGAAATTATTCATAAGTAGAGGTCTCAGTTTATTGCCGTTTGGACGGTAATTGAAGCTCTTTTCTGATGATGAATAATGGCCTGTCGCTGCGGTCTGGAGGATACGTTGTGTGTTGAACATATTCCACGGGGGTAGGAATCAGAACTACTTTCCATTTTTGACCCATACACAGCAAAACTGGTATTCTAGATTATACAATACAATGTCGTGGATTAGGTATTTACAACAAAGTGACAGGCACGGTGACAGTGGAGGACAATTGGTCGTGTAAGACGATGAAAAATAGTTTACTAACTTTGTTCTGTTCCGTTCGCATTCCCGGAAAAATAGTGCCAGAATGAAAGTCGAGAGCGGTATTGATTGCAGGTAATTCATTCTTTGTTTCTCACTCGATCGTATATATGGAGAAATAGCCACAAAAGAAATCAAATCACTATTCACAATATTCAGCTGCAGAAAATCTATTGTTCGGGACACGGGAAACCCGTTCCACAAACGGTCACACACACAAACGAGGAAACGGGATTTCCTGTGGAAAAAAAACATGCGGGTTGACAGAACGATAGACAGAAAAAGGAGCCGTGCGCTTTGGAGCTGAATAAAATGGTGGTCGGAGGGTAGAAATAAAAGTCTTGCTGATGTGTTTACAATCTATTTTTTTCTAAAGAAAACCTTCAGAAGAATCCGGGGTTAGAATACACTCAATCTCCGTAAGTATGCTCAAATTCAGTCGTGGTAAAACCTGAAAAGGAGAAAAATATTTGATGACACGGGTAACTATGTTCAACGTTGGTTTGCCGATGATGTTCTCCGTTAATCGTAAGATAATTTTATTAGTCATCACATCTTTTACCCTTCGGGATCTTATTGGTTCTGGAGCAAACTAGTGAAATAAACTTCTAGAAGTATACAATTTCATTTCGTTTAACCGGAAGGCATATCAGCATCCAACAGCCTTCATATCTAATGGTATGAGCGAACACAGGAGTGATGGTACTCGCTTTTGCACTTGGTTAATCACTTTCCAAGTATTGATAATTCTTCTTTTTGAATTTGATTACAATTGACAGAATAAAGGAGGGTACATGAACTCAAAAGAAAGAGATCTTTTGAGCAAAATACTCTTTCTTATCTTGTCGCGCTTATCGGGTTTCAATTAAAGAAATCGAATTATGCTGGGCTCTTCAACAAGTCACGCTAGTAAACATAGTTTTGATCAAGTTCACTAGAACTACTAGCGCTATAATCGTCTAGTACATTGATGAAAGAGCAAACTCACTAACCGTTATTGATTCAAGATTTTCTTGTAACTGGTCCACTGTTGCTGCACCAATTAGGACGGAACTCACGAACGGAGTTCTCAAACACCAGGCTGAAATTCACAGAGTGCAGTGTTCGTGGTAAGGTTTTCTTGAGTTGAAAATTTGAGACATTTATTTATTTAATAGGGTCTTTAATTGAAATCGCTTACAACGTCAGAGGATGGCGTCAGTGTTTGAGTTTGGTAGCCACGAACAAAATAAATCCCTTAAAAATAAGCCATATTTGATTTCGTTGTTTGAAAACTGGCAATTAGTCTTAGTTGCAATTTGATCATAAAATTCTGTCTTTGTGAATTTAACGTGCGCATCGTTTTTATTCAAATCAGTTGGATGTAAACTTATTTATGATCAAGCTGAGGTATTGAATAAATCGTGGTCATCCTCTTACTCCGTTTGACCGAAAACACAGAGACAAAAATTTCTTCCCGTATTTGATCCATAAGGCCATCACGGTATGGCGTAAAATGACAATTGTTGTCAAATGAATTGAATAATAAGATCTACCGAGTGTCAGTTAATTCGAGGTGAATGAAACCGGTGTCTTGATTGTATGAGGGGTTTTGGATGGCCCAGTGATTTAACTGTCTTTAGTGATAATGAAATAAACTGATATGGTTAATCATTCTCATAATGTAGTCAGAAAACATGCTACTCTTGGAATCCATGTGAAGAAAATTCTTTAACTAGATAAATGGTCCGTAGTTTAGTAGTCCGAACAAGGTGGTCTTGATTTCGTTCCAGCTGGAGTGCTGTTGTTTCAGTAATATTGCGTTGACGGAAGCCTAAAACCTCCGTCTTTACGGACATGCATGTAATTGACCTAGTAAATTATTAATGGACCATAGTCTTCCAAATTCCTTCCTGATAAATGAGTTTCCCGCAGTATTCTACAACGGAATTCCACAGCTTGCTAAAGAGGTTTTATATCCCCGGGTCAGAAACGATGTGAAGGAAAAAAGTGTGGATTGTTTCTTGATAGTTTACTATTTCTGACAAATGATTGTTGTGTGGGATCAGTCAGCTCCCAAGTTAAGACCAATGTCGCCTTACACAATCGGAAAATACGGTCCGAAAATTGAAATACTAAAATATCCTAGCCCAAGGCGCCAGTGTAGCTATTATGGTCTTTGGCGGAACTGTGAATGTCACGGAGATCGACCGCATGTCCGAATATTTTACACCCAGTTATCGATTTAGGGCAATAGCAGAGCTATGCAATTTCTTAGACAAAGCAAAAAATGAGAGGTATTCCATAACGAATTCTAGTAATAACACAAAGCACATAGGTAATAATTATCATTTGCATATTTACTAACAGCAAATTTCTGATAAAAGGGATACTGTTTCAGTGTCTTCTGAAATATGACGAAACGGTGGTTTTTCCAATTGGTTTTATCGTGTCTGAGGACAAAACATCATTTTCATTTATTTCAATTGCTGGATTGCAGAGAACAAGCTGGATTGTGACATGCAAACCAAACAGTCCAACAGTAGTTTATTCGAGACTCCGTGTGTGTATATCAGCGGTATTGATGGAGAGTGTTAAAACGACAAAAGAAACAGATAAAACCAATAACTGGGGGCAACGAGTATGAAAACGACTAGTTACTCACCTAATAAGTATAGTATTAAAAATAACTGTCCTGAACCATTGTGTCTTTAGATACCTTTATGATGTGCTTTAACAGTAGGTGATTGGAATTAGGTTCGATGAAACTACCACGGGCCTCAGTTTTCAAAAGTGACGAAAAACCCATATTCATGCTGTTCTCTTAGGAATCAGTGGAAATCACTGCTTACTTTACCGGGATTAATGGCCCCAAATCCTGAGGGAACAACGGCTCACCTGACTATCTACTGTTGCATTCCCGTGTAGGTCTCAGAAAAGTGCTATTGAAAGAATCACCACCCTTATCCTTCACCGGCTTTGGTGCGATCGCAGAACTTGGTGGAAATATCGAAAGAGTTTTACAATATACGGTTTCTCACCTAGCTCAAACCGACCACACCGTGAATGTGACTAAAGCTTTCCGAGCCCTGTATAAGATCAGGGGTCAACAGTTTAGGTTGACAAATTGTTTTGTCTGAGCACATCAGAAGCTATCGTGATCCGTATTCACAATCTTCCTCCGTGTTCACGAAAAGAACGTATGGTTGCTCTTCAAATCCCCTGGTCCACCCTCCGTCGCAGTGCAAAGCATAGATCACGAAATAATTATCGCATCATGGCCGTTTGCTTTTGGATTATACAAGAAACACCACAAAACCCATCCCCACTAATTTTGTCCGATTAATCCAGTCTCTCTTAAAATTCTTTCCAATTTATCGTGATGTAATATCACGAGTAAGGATCACAGGAAACGAATTTGTTCGCTAACTGGTTTCCTCCTGGGTTTCTCCTGGGTTTGTTCATTTTAATTCAGTGACAAAAATCTATTTGCTCACTCGTCGCTGTCGAATTAAGCAGCAGATAATGCGCGCACGCACACACACACACATATATATAAATATATGTATACTTACCAATTGCGAGTTGCGCACACGTGCATTGGATTCGATTGGCCAGGTTGACCAATTGTCTTATCTGCTCAGAATGATTGCGTGCTTTACTGCTACTCACAACCCGATCCAGAAGTGCCGTCTGACCCTTGTTGTTTGCAAGTCGAAAGAAATTGTCATAAATCAGTGCAAAATAAACAGTCATGTACGACGAATAGGATTTAATCACGTACAGGTTCAGGCATTCATTTCTGGTGGCATGAGTACGTCTACAGGCACTTAGTTTCACGCTGTTTGTTTGCACCAACTTCGCATTGGAAGAAAACATCGTTCGAGCAGAAAACCATGATTCCATCTAGACGGAATTTAATCGACCGCTTCATGGAATATGTCGTGGTAACGATGTTAGGAAAGCACTAGATCAATAGATTTTAGATGTAACTTGTGTTAGCAGGCTAAAAATGTTGCATGATAGATGTCCTTAGCAATAGAAATAGGTATATTACGTCTAGCATGGTTAGGAACATTTCGGAGGCTTACTGAAAGTTTGACGATAATTCACTGCTGAAAGGAGGGTATGCGAAGTCCCACCATGGTAAATGCCTAATCAGTTGTACAGAAGAAAACTTCAGGACCCTGTAATAAACTCTGTCACTAAGGTAAAATAATATCTCCAATTTGATAGTGACGGGAAGATTTGCAAAATTCTTTGGCACGAACATCCAGTTCCGCCGGCCGTTGGTGATTGAATAAAAACTGAAAAGCTTAAAGTAGGTTGCATATTTCGACAAAAAATGACATTTCCACAAAATGTTTTGTCATTTCTGATAGTCATTTTTCATTTAAGATGTTTAAGAATTGAAAGCAATGGTAAAACCCCGTCGATATCTGTTTTCCCAAGAAAGGTCTACTTTCCTGCTGTGGCTTACCCTAGTGAAAAGTTTATTAAAACCGCCGCACGCGAAATAAAATTTTACCTCTTGTTTTTTGGGCAAAATTAACCTTTGCAATTCAGTTAATAAAATAATCCGTATTTGTAGTAATTCTAAAATTAAATTTCACCGGGAACAGTGTTCTCACGAGCATCTTTACATGAAGAAGAGCAATTTTGATCACTTCACAGTCACAGCAACATTTTCCAATCAATGCTTGGAAAAAATAAATAGAAACCTCATTACTAGCTACCTGAGACAGAAATGAGAATTTATATCATAAATGTAGGCTAAGTTTTTTCTAATTCAGCACACAGTGACGAATGTTTATTTCTTAACAAGATTCATTTGATTATCTATTTCTTTTATGGTTTATTTTAATTTTTGACTTTTAACCCACCTATTGTTCTGCCGTTTCAGACTGGCAAATGCCTCATCTACTATTCTATTCTTCAGCTCGTTTAAGTGAAGTTGTCAATAACTATAAGTACTGGGCACCGTAATATATAACTTAAGAGCCAGAAAGAACTGATGTTTCGTTGTTCCCGGAAGTCTGCAGTACTGGGGTGGATTCATCTTCACTTAACGATCGTTCAAACTGAACGTGAGCACACGTGATTGGAAGAGGATAACTGATAAGCTAAACGTACTGGCAATCAGCCGTTGGTGTAGCATCGGCGAGAGCAATAAATGCTTCTCGATACAGCATCGTCGTTTGACTAGAAACCCATGGGGTATCGTATTCCGGTCTACCATTGTCGTAAGCGTGAAGCTGGATTCGGCTCCTCGTATACATCAGAAGTCGAGTTCATGCTTACCATGCTGCTTCATCTGAGTTCATCACGAGCAGTGGTGTTCGTCAAGGTTACTGAATTCCACTTTTTCTTTTTAATTTTTTCCTTAAGGTGGTCATGGAGATGGCCCTATCTCCATGTGAGAATAACGGCACTGATATTTAAGCGGACAGGAAACTTTGTGAATCAGAATGAGTAAATGATCCTGCACTAGTGAGGGAAGACCCAGATAAGTTGCTAATGTGATTTTTTAATCTCACACGTATTTCGAGTGAGTTTCGAACCCTCATAGTGCAAAATTCTGTTTCAGTATGGGTTGGCTCAAACCTTAGTCTTGGACCTACTGAAAGAGAAGTGAGTGAGGCGCAGATTTAGTTACTTGAGTAGTTGGATCTTAATTTATGGTTGTATATCGGATAAAATATCTTCCTTTATTCAGATGGCTCGATGCGTATCGGCTAATGTTGAGGCATCTGCGTGAAATCCGGTTGTCCATCAAAGAACGGGTGTACACAGCAAGAGCGAAATCGTTTCCGATGTGCAGATCAGAAGCATTCGTTTGAAGTAGACTTGCGGAGATTTTCAATGTTTGAACACCGCTGCTTCAGCATTATTCTTGGAATATGGTGGGTGACTCAGATGCATGGGTTTTGCTCACATGTTGAAAGGCGTGTTGAGCACTGTCGAAGCATGACAGTTTGTGATATAAAAAGGTTAAATTTACTATAAAAGTTACAATGTCAGTCAACAGCACTTTCCATGCCCAGGAGATTTACCAGTTAGGACCAATCAAGCCAACTCCGTAAATAAGACTCGTGCAAACAACTGAATGAAGGAACGTAGGAATTGCATTAATGCTTAAAGTAGGTGAAGTAATCGCGACAAATACTAGTTCTTTTTTTTCTTAAAATGCTCGCCCTTGGCTTCTGTGAATAAATATAAACAAAATTTCACAAAATTTCCTAGTTATGTAGAGTTCTTATCATCAGCTATGAAACGCGGCATAAGACAACACCAGTAACACAAGTGGTTTGAAATGTTGAACTAATCATTGAACTTTTAAGCCGCAAAAAACGATTTCATTCAGCAAGAGAGGGCTTTCCTTCTGCATGAACCTGAAAACAGAAAATTCGCCTAGTTATATCTGTCTCTGATAGGGTCCTAACTTCCCCAATTGTTGGTCAAGCGGTTAACATACTTCAATATTGGGGTGGATTTTGCTTGTCCATCATCCATTGATTTGTTCATCTACGATCGGCTGCAGCCATATTACTACGGCTTACATTGGAAACCGAAGCGAAAGCGAGAGAGATAGAAAAGATCCAGCTTCAACTCGGAGCATGCTTTTGATAAAGACTATGCGCTTACAATGATTCTCGACGAAAACGAGTGATCAAAGAATGGGCAAGGTGGGGGCACACTTAAGTTCATTTGTTCGGCACAAATTGCGAATAATGAAGCCTGGGGTAATCTAAATGAGATCTTTCTGTCAAGCAAAGAGACTCACTTTTAAGGAAGCCCTTGAATATGCTGGCACACCTTGTAGATATTTGCCGGTAAGTAGTCCTCCTGCCAGTGGTGAACCAGTTATAAGTCCATGACCTAGAAATCACATTCGCACGTTGAATCTCATTCATTGTGCAAGCTATTCTCCTCAGTTTTGCAAGTACCGACATACAGTTTTGATAATGGGGCTTACTCAATTTAGTGCTCATTTCCTGGGCATGTTGGAGAAAATCTCTCTGGAGCATGTTGTAATCCGACTGATCCAGTGCAGACGGCATTAAATTGAATTGGCGCGCAATAGATTGCGCTTGCTTGGGCAAAAAAAAGAAAGTTCCAATAACTAAACAAATAACATATCACGCCTTTACTGCATTACTCTTACTTGAATTAACTTATGCCAGTAATCTAGGGGAACAGTGTGATGGACTTGACTGTTTTTCAGTTACCCCTGTTTACTGTGAGTTTCCAGCAATCCTTACACACTTGACTGTCAGTACAAGATAAGAAAGTGACAAATTATGGTCCAAAATTAATTCAAAGAATCCGACAAAATGATTCCACACAGGTCATGAATTAAGAAACCTATCAGTGACTATATAAACTTCTAGGCAACAGAAGTTCAGGTTCATGGTTTCTTATGCGGATGCAGCAGGAGCATTCAAAGACTATTACTTGCAATCAGTGAAGGAAGTAAACCTAACTATTCAACGGATATTGAAATATCCCGGAAAACGGTAACCGGATGAGCACTTTTAAAATCAACCGCTCCCATCCACCCACGTACCGTTCACGGCAGACTAAAACTTAGTGTCATTTTATGAATCGATGAAAATTAGTAGAATCACAGTTCGTGGGGCACGAAAGAATCAACTTTTGTTTGTTGTTTATGTTGAACTAATTTCAGAATTTCCGGCCACGATAGAAATAATCTACAGGCATGATTAATGCGCAGAAGTGTTTCCGGGAAACAAGGCATATATGAAGGCAGGAATATCAGGCCAGAGCTTACCATAATTTCAGCGGCGCTCCATTTAGACGTACCCCAATAAAAAGCCCATCCTTTTTCTATCAGATAAGTACAAGTGCGTACCACTTCCTCAATTGGGTTAGGAAATTCGGGATGTCGAGTGACGAGCAGAATATCCACATATTCCAACTGCAGTCGTTCGAGTGCACTTTGGAGACCTTAAAACGAGAAAAATAACTTTCATAGACAAACAAATCTGCAAGGAAAAACCTTATTATATTGACCATTTGCATTAGTTGGTGTTGGTTATCTGGCCGAGACCGCTCCTGAATGAGCCTCTTTTGATGGGTATTAGTAGTAGGCGAGTATTTGTTTTCATGATATCAACGCTGAACTCGCCGTTAAGAAACCACGGGACCACAGAACAGCTGTTTCATTCTTGTTAGGTATTATTAGCAGTGCATATCCGCTGACCCGAACTCGGGCGCCAACCAGGGAAGAAAGACTATCAATCGAATGTCAGCCAATACATGATCGGGCAGGCTTTCAACAATTTCGCTGAACTTCACTACCTGATATTGCACTTATCCGTTACTGATTTCCAAGGCCACGGGCAGCTGCATAGAGCAATCGGCCCCTACTGATAGACGACCTATCCGCAAGTATCCTAGGTACGACGGAAACTTTGGAAATGACTTACGGAGCGTGGAATCCCAGTTCGAGCTCCGTGAATATGAAGTGCTGATAATTCCTATCAGTACAGTTGTGCAGTGCTTCTATGATTTCCTAATACAGGTTGGGCACTGATATTTCGTGATATATAATTCCATGAATCAGTTTTCTGAAAATTGTGATACTACTAAATAATGTCAAAGTCGTCACAATTACTATGGTTTTCGTTTATTCCTCTAAATCCAAACACACAGACTTTTTTGAACCTCATCGGATTGCGGAATGTATAGTGTGACGCCGAACTCGAGCGAAGTGTTTTTATTTTCATTTACATCTACGCACTCTCTCAGTCGATATTCTTAGAAAACTCTAATTTCGCGAAACGGTGAACTGATAAAAACTGGTCTTTATTTAATAGATCGATAATAACCACAATTTCCCAAAATAGCAAATGGGTTGAATGTGTTGATACACTTTCAGTCGTAGCTGAATGACAAATAAGACGGTTAATTGCAACCTGCATTGATTTTTGCCCATTACAAAAAACTGGAACAAATTAAAATACTTTTGTTTTTGAAATAAAACAACCCTTCATCCTGCCATACTTCTCAGATATGGTCAGTTTGAGAACACCGTGACCCACGTACGTACCTTCGACAATGTGTTTACGCGACAGGCCCTGTTCTGTGATAGCTCTACAAGCAAGAACGATAAATGAGGGTAATTGAATTTGTACGGAACATTATTTCACATGTTTGCATATTTTCACACAAACAATGTGCAACAGATAGTTGTGAATAGTCTTGGCAAATAATTTGATGTATTTAATGCAATACTTACGTCCCACCGCGAGAAATTCGAACCGAGATAATGTAGCTGGATCGTCTGAATAAAAGAAATCAGCGAAATGGGGAAATTAAAACCACAAGAAGAGTGAAGCTAGGTAACGTTGACTGGTGAATATTGAACTGAAGTGTTTGCAGCTACTGAAGTCACTGTTGTCATTACATTTAGGGTCGAGTTCTCTCTAATTACCTTATACTCATTTAGAAAAAAATAAAAAGCATATTACCCGGTCTGTTAGACTTCCTAAACTATTTCTGTAGGCACTCAAAGTTGGAAGCCTATCAAACATTCCAAACAAGAAAATTCCAAAATAACCGGGAAATATGGAAATTTGCCTGTTTGCATACCCCATCGAGCCTGTACGTGATTTATCGTTTGTAGCACTAAATAACACAATTGGTAACATACACCTAACGGTGTATGAGATCGGGCATTGCAAATTGATGTGCAGTCTTTCACTTCATCATTTTTTGTTAGGTACTTTGATAAGGATGAGGCGTGAAAGCTTTATATTGATTTTACTTTGGTCCAGGATCTATGATAATCGTCTGTTTGATGGAAATCAATTACAAAGGTGAGTGTCTCTGCAAAAAAATCGCATTTTTTCATGTTAAATAACGTACAAGTCAAAGCGATCAATAACGAGACTAGATTTGCCCTAATTTGGCCTTGAATGAACAGGGGGCTTGATTAGTTTGCGTCATTCACGTTTTCCGGCGACCGTGTACAGTCCCATTGGCAAACTGGCCATTTATACCATGATGTTCGCCTAAGAACAAATATTAAGTTTTAATTGAATTTCAGCATTACCGAAATTGGTTCAGTCACGGAAACATGGTGAAAAGTCTAACATGATTGCCAACGTTGACTGGAAATAGCTGAAAAGAAATTCACAAGCACTTATGCATTCTGGAACCAATCGCGTTGGAAATGGAGGTTGATTTTGATGTCCCCATAAAAATGACCGTTTCGTGACGAATTCTGACTGACCCAGTGATTGACTAACCAGTGCTCCGACAAAATTACCCTAGATTGCCAGTCCCTAAATTTTACTTCGTGGCACCATACAGACTGTAATTTTCTGGTAAAAATACAAGAGATTACAAACTATGGCAGATTTTTAAAATCATTCAACAAGAGTTTTGCTCTCACAGAAAGAGTTGTGAAGTAGGTTGAAACCAGTCAACTCGTGAGCAATTATCCCTATTCTCAAAACAATACACGGGTGATGTTTTTCAACAAAATGCCTATAGAAATATATTGTCGCCAATGTTTTTCTAGTCATCAAAACAAAAACAGCTAGGAAGGATGTGATAAGCGTCGATGAACAAGCTGAGAATAGTTAGTAATATTTGTCTCGTTTAAATAGATTGCCTCGTGGAAAGAACGTGTCTGAGAAATGCTCGAGGTATATTTCATAACCATGTCATTCTTTAGTGATAGTCAGGTATCAGTGAGTGTGAGACAGTGTGCATCACAAGTGCAGGAAACCACCACGTGATGTGCACCAGCTCACGAAGATGTGTCCGAATGACTGGTACAACATATCGTTTAAAAGCAATTTATTTGCAAGATTTCACATTTTTATTATCCAATATCTTATTGTCAAGCACAAATATATGTTGGAGAACGGTAAGCAGAAACTGGCCATGGCAACTCCTTTGACTAAACCGGGGCAAAATTTCAAAAGTTGAATGAACTAAGTGCGTTATAACGGAAGCTTATATACTTCGAACTGCCTTGGAAATTTCAGCAAAGATGGAACACACTTCGAACATAAAACGACATGTTTTCGTAAGACGCGGTAATGAGTGCTGGAACCATATTGAAATGACATTTAGCTTTGGAGAGAAACTCACCGCCATTTCTGATTTTTTAGTATTTTTCCCAAAGTTATTTCAGCCCTGCAAGATAAAACCCAAAGAAACCTAATGAGTGGGCATTATATCCACTAATAGTGTCAGATCGTAAAGAAGATCAAATTTCCTGGCAATTTTTAATTACCCCATTTGGGGAAAAATTTTGTCATACGAGGAAAAAATGGTTACGAACTTTCACTGTGAAGCAGAAAGAAATGTTTTCGCAGCAGATGACGTACGCTCCGTCTCCGTAGCATTCACAAGTTTCAAACAAATTCACGCCTTGTTTGTAAGCAAAAACGGTAATTTTTTCGGCCATCTGTGGAGCAATGCAAACAAAGTCAACACTTATATGATGCCAATAATGAGGGATGGATACAAAGTTGAATTGGACTAACTACGTCAACATATCACAAAATGCGACAGAAACAGACTAATTTCCCGATCATTGGTAGTTGTTTGTGAAAAAGCACTAGCTAATGCGACAGAAGTAGGCTTGACCACTTGAAATATTTCCACAACATAATGGGTTAAAGGCAGACTTTAAAAATTGTCACGCCCGTGCTTTTCAAAGCCCGCCTCCGGATGGTTTAAGCAGCTCGAACAATGGTTAATTATTTGTAGACTTTTCGCACTATCTGGTGAAATTTGCATGCATGAAATTTATTCCTCAATAGCAAACCACATTAATTAGTAAAACAAATAACGAAATTGAACGAGCTGTTTATTTTCCGTTCGTTTAAATCCAGTAAAAGCTTTCGATAACCAGAACATTTCATCAAACTTTAAAAGCTCACTAATTCAACAAGTAACAAAAGTAACAGACTATGCGAAACACCCCTACCTAATCCAACATGATATACTTGAAGAGAGAAGTCAAGATAATAAGAAATGGAAGCATTTTTGTCGCACTCATACCGTTCCTAGAGTGCTATGAATAAGCTTAGATTGTGATACGGGTTTGGAAAATCTCACTTGATAGTTTTGCTTGTGGAGAAAGTACAGGAAAACGAATAAAAATGCACTTAGAAGAGCCAATCAATTGGCCTCCATCTGTCCTGGAATTATGTCGAGTTACGTAGAGATACCACATACCTTTCTTACTGAAAAGCACTAGACTTCACACGTGGGCAAACAACTGAAGAGATGAACGTGGAAAAATCGCAAAATCAGTTTATTTATGTTGAGCAGTTGCCTGCTGAAGCGCGAATGCAAATGCAAACTGTGGGGAGTAATATTTAGTCAGCAAGCTTGTTTTACAAAGCAGGGCATTTCGATGCCAAACAGATTCTCGTTTGGCGATTGCGGCGCGCAATTTTACAATGCGAGGCCATTACTGTGAAATGGAGAACTATGGATTGGTGTGGCAGCTTCAATACATTTCCCAGATTGAATGATTTGATTAATTATTCTTAAGCGAAAGATATGCTAAGTCAGCAATTAGCGAACATTAGTTAATATTGATGAAAAACGCAGCCATATGTGTTGTAATAAACCGGATGGAATTTCACGTACGAAATTTTCACTTTTCCATAAAAAGATAGAAAAATAATAATAAGTTGCTAATCAGAAAAAAGAATAAAGAAAAACGAAACTCATTCAGGTATGATTAAGCACTCAAGATTTGAGTAGAACGGAGTCTACGTTTGTCAAGGCATGAGCCAAATATGAAATAGTGGTTAAGCTACAGTCGTTGGATCTAGAAGGCATGAGACGAAAAGCGCATTGTGTTAAAATATGAAAACAGCGCTTTTACAGGTCTGCCTATAGAGGGTGTGTGGTATCTGAAATTGTTTTTTGAGCAAACGTTTCTCATGCAAATACGTGTTCATTACACACCTTAGTGGATCAACAGCCTGGTCGTATGAAAGACAGAACAACAATCGGCAGTCTCCGGCAGAGGATTTGAAAGCCCTTCTCACGTAAACCCGCGAAGACAACAGAAGAGCAACGAAGAAGAAGAAGTAGAAAAATACGCTGGCGTACAAAACGGGGAATGGTGCTTCGTTTCACTTTGCGGTATCAGAGCCTACTGAGTTGAAATGACAGCCTTCGAAGATTCTTTACGCAGATGGAAATGTGAGAAGTCCACTTTAGGTTTTTCTCAACAATGACCCATAACTGTTTCACAGAATCAATCCTGCTCAGTGTTCCTGGGTTCATGAACGGCGGTTGAATTGAACAAGACAGGGGGAGAGTATGTGTGTGCGTGTGTCTGTGTGAGAGAGATCAGACATTCGAAACATCTAGATATGTTGGGCTTCGAATCGGTTTGTGAAAAGAAGTAGTAAATGGAAGATAAGTTGTTAGAAAATGTTGAAAGTCGTCGTTGTTAGAAACGGTTCGAGAGAGCGCATCATAAGCACAGTGAAACGAGTGGCATGCGAAAATATTTGATACGATACAGTGAAAGATTAGCAAACTGAAGTACAACTGAGTCATTAACTAACGGTTTTCACGTTGTTACTACCCCGTGGTATGGACCTCGTTTTGTCGGCAAAGTGATTGGACAGCCCTGCTAGTAAGAGCCTGGGACAATCAAACGATTTCATGTTGTCCAGTAGGACAGAATTTATAGCGAATGCAATATTGTCAAATAATTTGAGAAAGTGCAACGTACACATTTCATCGATGCATCTAATTACTTACAAAGGTGAACCAGAAACAAATCAATCAGTGCTTAGTTGGAATACGTGACAGGTCGCTACTTTTATTTTCAATTTATTGTTCTGCTCTATCGATCGACAGTCTCGTTCATCAAGTGATTTTGACGGTTCGAATTCCCCGACCATTTGCCGTTTTTCCATTCAATCCCAAACAGTGATCATGACATACTTAGCCGACTGTCTGTGATATTTCACCCTAACTAGCAATAGACTGGAGACAAATAGTACTGTGGAATATGAATCAAAACATCCTGGCTTTACTACCGTGAAATAAGCAGTGCAAACTAAAGGAAATTAAATCTTCTAAATAGAATCGCTGTTTTATCCGTATGTCGTGATACTGTCACTCCACACACGAGTAGCTAGCAGTCTTTTCTGAAAGTCTGAACGTGTGAAAGTGTGATATATTATCGGAACGGATACGAAGCAGGAATGAAGTTTTACATGATCACTCAGTAAAGCTGCGCCTACACAGTTGAACGATATATCTTGGAAGAGGACACAAATGACTAAAGATTCTTCTATTATTGGTTCCGAAGTCCTCTGGCTTCTTTGAAATAGACGGGATTTTCTGCAGATAACAAGACCAGTTTGAATGGGGATATTATTATGGTTTGTATGGCTGTTAAGCTGTAGATTTTGTCGGAATGGATATTGGTGAAATAGATCTGGCACAGGAAAGGACACTAACCGTCCCTGTACCGTTGATTTGCCGGTTGCGAACGTCGGATATCTACGGTGTTGCTAAAACTGCAATATTATTAATGCAATGAAGGTCCTTAGCTCCAATTTTGTGTTCATTCCGACAGATTTGGGTACACCTGGATTAAAATAGTCTGGGGCCAGATGTTGACAGCTGAACTAGGTAGAGTGTCAATGTGACAACGAGACTGGAGCCTACCTCGTCGGATATTTGCTGACCAAATGTAACGTTCGTTCCTGCAAAAAGGAGGGCAAGAATAGACGGGGTAATGAAACCCAGTGATACATATATATATTTTGTCATATCACTTGACTGGAAAATAAATGTTCTTTCAACCCAGCCTATCCGTACTTGGAGTAAAATTTGAAAAGACGTCAAGAAACCATACTCATGACAGGTACATAACTTTGGAAGACATTTAGGCAAAGTTGAAAAAAACTTGCGAATCACAATTCTACAAGGTTCCGCTGGCAAGTAAAAAATACAGTAAGGTTTGAAGCCACAGTTTATTGATCGATTTCCGGTTGGCGGAGTTGTATTGATTTAGGGTTTGAGATGTTACATCCAAATGAATTGGCATCTAGAGCCCAGTCGAGTTAGTTTTCTGATTTGGCAGGCCTTCTTCGGTGATATGTTGATTGAAATTTGCTCCACAAGTCTGTCAATAAATGTTTACAAAGATGGCAATATTTATGAACATCTGAAAAAAGGAGCAACTCTTATTATCCTAATTGGATAAAATTAAAGTCGCTGATTTTCTTAAAGCAGATCAACTTATTTGCCTCCTAGTCAAAAATCAGTGCCAGGTTGGTTATATTTCAAATTTTACAGCTTTTACGTTGCTAGAATGAATTCATTATCCACCAGGTCTTTTGCACGCTTTCCGTCAATCGACAAAATATTAGCAAGCTCTTTCCGGTTGTAAGAAAAGCACTCTCATTGAAAAACGTCTTTCTATCACACTGCTTTTCATTGCTGAGAAAAATATCTACTACCCCCTGGTGCAATTGCACGTCAGTTAGTAGTGTTTTTATACTAGAAGGTGCATTCGGATTCTAATTCAGGCTGTTCGGGCAAATCGTTTTTGCGAACTCGATCGGTACCATAGTGTGACTGATCAATAAGGACAAAATGCCGGGGGCTGTCACTGAGAAAAGCCACGAATGGATGGATCGCTCTATTTGAAATGTTTCTGAGATCATTTTAAATGCAAGCGAAATTTTCTACTGGTTGTCTAACTAATAGGGTTTGGTTATAAAAATGATGACTGTTAAACAGAATTTCAGTCTACAAAAAAGGAATTTGTTAGTTTTCGCGTACCTACTAGAGGTCGGACGATGATTTTCTGGGTGATATGAATTTTCATTAGACCCGCTAAATTGAAGTAAAAAATTCGAAAGTTTACGATAAAATTAAATCAAACGATCTGAACAAGTAACACGATTATCATTTAGGATTGCACTCACTTTTCGATGGAACAGGTCAGCTAATGTAATTAAGTACTGTTAGCAATGGGAAGCGTTTGGGTTAATCAGTACTGGGGTGCTTTCTCTAAACTCTGAGTAAAAGGCATTTAAAGATTTTCGGAAAATACAAGTCCAATGGAGACGTTTTGTACGAAGAACAAGCTAGTGCTTTGAAAAAAGTGAAGTGTAATGGTCATGTAATCCATTCGATGCAGGTGAACTGTTCCGTACTTCTATCTATTTGAATAGAGTTTTACACTAATGATTGACTACATAGTTGTGCCTGGACAAAGCATAATTTAGAACCATGTCAACGCCGCTTGTGTTCTAACAGATGAACCATGAATTCAGCTGAAACTGTGCACAGAACTTTCCAAGTTGACAGCGTAATTTGAAGTCGGAAATTTTGTCCTCACACTTTCGTACCTATTCAGCACTGACAAACAGATTCGAATAGTTGTATTTCATAAACAAATATATACAGTGACCGCAAACTGTGATTTTGTCGTTGGGTGGTGAATGTGTTGTGATGGGCCGCATTTCGTTGCTTGGCTCTGGCAGGTGGCCGACATGATTTGCGTAAAAACCTCCGGACAGATTAACGCGTGATTGAATTTTATTTGTTGATTCGAAACTGCTTTGACTTATTACGTGGCCAGAGGTGGCCAAACGGATAAGACCGTGGTGTTTGACCGTGAAGGTCGCGGGTTCGAATCCTCCCGCCGCCGATAAACTTCCCCACTTGGCAGCCCTATGCTGGTCGCGGCCTCCTTCCTGAAAATTGATGTGCACTGTTGTTTCATTTATAAACGAAATATAACTCATTGTATTCAACATCCGTCAGACTATCTGTCAAAGGGAATACAACGTAAACTGCACTGCTAAAACCCAGTTGGCTTTGAAGGCCATCACTAAGGTGGTTGGCATTGGGTAGCATAAAGGTGATTATTCGTGCGTCAGATTTGGATACACAACCTGATAAAAATGCTTCTCAATATGGAACCATATAATTCGCAAAACATCATTGAATTTTCAGTAATCTATGTCCGTGCTTATTTTGAGCAACCAAAAAAATGAATCACTGGATTTGACTCCAATAAATGACCTCATTGGTCATTTCGTATTCATTCCGTTTAAACAAGTGGTTATTTCATTCATGCATAATAATACTGTCGGTGGTGGTGCACAAAACGAGAGGAACGGAAGAGATTTGTGTCACAGAATGTAGGTGTATTTCTAGACAGTAAAAGATAGTTTCGAGAGTCATCAATTTCAGCCTACGGTCTTTGATAAAACTAAATCCCCTCCTTATTTTTCACTTGTTTTAATTGCCATCTAGCACAGTATTCCTTTTACTTAGAGATACCTACTACCATCTGTAGAGCAATCATAAAATTAACACCATGATCGACTGATGCTTTGTTACACCGCTAGTTTTGACCGGCTTTCATAATCTTATCCAAACTGCATATTTATCTCTGAAACGGAAGATTTGGGGAGTATTGGATTACAGACAAGTGCCAATCGCATGGGATGAATAACAAGACAGTCACTAGATTTTGTCATTGCACACCTCTAAAGAGACACAACTATACTTGCTTGCACGTGCGTACGAGCACAGGCATATGCATGTGGACATTAATTGGTGCTAGCTGTCAATGTGTATCGCTACATTGGTATGATTCGAGTCAGTCTTCAGATAAGTAGTCTACCTTTGTCCATAGAAGCTTGACCGAGCAGTCTTGTTTAACCTGTATAAGATATTCAGTGGCGAATAAAAAAGGCTTGTAGACTCTATGGATGATAGGTTGTGGTAACATGTATTCACATTTGTTCGAAAGCATTCGATAAACAATGCGGGCTGCAGATTCAATATCGAATTGATTGTTTTGTCATTCAGGTGCCCGAGAATCGTAGTTCCGATAGTTCCGTGCTTGAGATGGTGCTCTTCACTGCCGTCTAGTCATTTGGCGCATGTAAGCAACATTACACGTATACCTGAATGGTAGCCAATATGCTGGCCAGCTTAGCCAAGGCGTTTTTGCTGGATGTTTTCAATAAGTATCCGCCAATAACCGTGAATGATCAGCGAGCTAAGCTGAAGTTATTTGATTACTCGTGTCAACCTACTGACAGTATGAACTGAGATGCCCTAATCTTCGTGAGGTAGCCTGTGCGAATGCCTATCACTGATGTTAGCCGGTTTTGACTTAACTGATGGAGTTAAAGAATCAATTTTCTCTCGGGAAAGCCTTCGGTCTTGCTTATTTCACTGGTCAGAACGCATTCTGCGCAAATTTTTGCACTCTTATTATAAATTATTGGATGAAGTTTCTTCCACGAAAATCGGTGCGCCTTCATGTCCTTAGTTTTACTTCAGCGGACATTTCGATTATCTTTTAATCTTTTTTTAGTTTCCCTATTTTATGCCACTTATTAGAAAAACCGCAAAGCACATTGTTTCACCGACAGAAGCCCTAGTTGACGAAGGTTTACCAGAGGGGGAAACTGTCCAGTGGAATCTCAAGCCTCAGGTTGAAATGCCGTGATTTAGATGCTTGTTCAGCTTCGGCGCTAAACCAAAGAATGAGGACTTAACATTTTGATCAGCTTCTAACGTGAACCGATTGGCACAAAGTGACTGTTATTTATGTGGCTTTGGAAATTGGCTAGCAGAAAACGTCATTAGAGTATCTTTGGTGGATTATTTGTCATTGTTCACGATTCACGGCTGTAATTTCTAAGTTTGCCATAAGCCGAATAAGACATTCTCTATCATAAACCTAAACGATCATATACAGAGCTTCGAAAATTTACAGTTCCTTAATTCCACTCAAAGACTTGCATTGCTGAAGTGTCAGGGAAACAGACTGTCGGGTAAACTGTAATTATTTGCGGCTCTGTGAGCCTACGTATCTACTAGTAGAACAAATGTTAACTGGCCGGCAAAACTGTGCGCAATTAACGTTATCCACCATTTTTCGTGTCTGTTGCGGCTTGGAAATGGTGATATTGTTTGTCACATGATATCTATTTTTTCCGAAATCCGTTATCTGAGGACAAAGTACTTTGGCCCTTCTACTGTAAAATGTTAGCACATGCCTATAGATTCCGAGAAAACAAACGTGGGCAAGTTGACAATAACAAAATGTTGATCTACTCCGGACAGTCCACGTACATAGTACACTTCCGGTGAATTTTCCGCCGATGCGAAATGTGAAACTAAAAAGTGTTTCCTGGTAGGAATGATTTTCTATATAACCAATGGTTTTTACAAAGAAAAGCAATGAACGTAATTTCAAGGACAAATGTTAAACGTTGATCAATATCCCTATATAGTTGCAATGTTTCGTCCTAGACCGTCAGTCGTAAACCGTACTCATGTGTCTATCTACAATCACTGAACAGAAAACACAGGTTGACAATGAATTATTTCCGGAGGCCATGCAGCTACATTTCAACTAGTGTCTACTGCAGACTATCGCGCATTTGGAATGCAGTCGAGAATAAGATACAAATAAAGCATTATCAAAGATTATTCATCAGGACAGAGCTCGACTGTATGACGATCGTCTTGTTAACATACATTCGGTTGCCATCTGCTGACGACCATAAGCTCCACGAAATTTCGTACTCGAGGATTCTTGTTGGTACAAAAAATGTGATCTTTGTTTTAAATGTTTTTTGAATGTGGTTTGTCATTATTGGTGCTTTGAAAATTGTCTCGTCTCTTGTGTTGACTGCAACTGAATGCGCAGCAGGCTTATGTACTTTTGGCCTACCTGCCTCTAAGTTCTTGTGATTTGATTGCTCTACACCCGGATTGATTCGACCGAGATAAATAAAATAAACACTTTCATTCGAACGAAGTTTGTTTCCGAGTAATGCCCAGTCGAAACTTCAGGTAACTACAAAAACATTTGACCAAAGTTGTGTAGAATGCCAGTCTTCTTTGTGACGAAAGTTTGAGTTGGCATAAAATTATGCTTCTTCCAGGATCCGGGTCAGGACTCCTGTCGCGTTGCTACCGTGTAAGGGGATTTCGGAGGGATAGTTTAATTTTCTTAGTGGTCAGTTTAGCGATGATATCACATAGTGAATCATTTCATGAAAATATTCTATCTCCCTTTAGTAACACCTACCAGGTAGCCAAAATCTTTAGGTCATATCCAAAGCCTTCGTCGTACTTAGGCTGCCTGCACAGAAGTCATCTATCATTTGGGGGTAGGTTGCTCTGAGCTAGCGGACAGTAACCGTGCAAATCAGTGACGGATGGCTGCAACATCATGTGAAGTTCAACAAACCGATCAGAGCCTGCCCGGTAGCGTAATGGCTAAGGCGTTCGACTCAGAATCGTTCTTCTCGGGTTTGCGTCCTAGCTCGGACTCGGTGGATATGCACTGTTGTTGATTCCTAACAAGGATGAAACAGCTGTACAGTGCTTCCATGGTTTGTTTATGGTGAGTTGAGCGATCATATCACATGGTGAATTATTTCATGAAGATAGTTCAATCTATTGCCCGTTGAACAGCTTTCCGTTTGGTATCAAGTTGGGCAGGAGTACACAGTCGTCTAGTTTAATCTTAAACACAAATCACACCAGTCTATTTCTTAATTAGGCTACAGTAGGAAAAAATAGGTATTGACCCACCAAAGTTTGTGTTTTGGTCGATTGATTGGAAAGTGGTCTTGCGATTTCTGCCCTTGGTGCACATTCCCAAGAATGCGAGATAAATAGCTGCTTCGTTTTTTAACTTAAAGTAAATGTCTTCGCAGAAGCAGTTTAGGTATTTCAGTGCTTCCGTACTGTCCATTGCATTTTTTACGGCTTACCGCATGTCATCCACGCACACTTTGCAAAGCCTCCCTCGCATATATTTTTAGCTCCATTTAATACGGATAACCGTCCAGAATGTTTCCTGGAATGAAGACCAGATGGATGCCCTTTTTTGATCCTTTCTATTTCTTAAAAAGCTTGTTTCTCCGATTTACAATTCAAGGCTTGCCGTGTACAGAAGACACAGTCACTTTGGGAGTTGAGTTTGTAAATCTTTCAGATAATCTACATTAAACTTGAGACCTCAGTTGTTAGGTTCACGGAGGCGTTAAAAGTCAACAAATTTCATGGCAATAAAGGGCTGTTCATGTGAACTCATTCTTATTCTGGTGACCACAGCTAAATAAACCGCCAGTATATTATCTGTTGCATTGTGAATGTACGATGGTCTGCAGTGATCCCCAATTGGATCGTATCAAAAAGATTCCTAACTTAAATCGTCATATTTCGCCATTATTAGTTTAGTACGTTTTAAGATCTGTAGCTAATTAACCTGACCAAAACTGATTTCCGTCCTTCCAATTATGTTCTATGAATTCCGTATCTGAGTTTATAGTGTATAGCCTTATGAAGGGAAACCATTTTGTTTCCCCTGGATTTACAAGGTCAAATCTGATGCATTGTCACGTGATATTTTCCGAGGTAATAACTAATTTTACGGGTACCAAGATTTCATATTGTGCTGGGGACTATGTTAACTATTAAGTTACTGTTGATCAACACTCGAGGAGGCCGTAGTTTTTCACTGATTTCCGCTTCACAATTCCTCTTAAGAAACTGGAATTTTTTAGTAGATTTACGGTAGGCCGTTCGATCCGAATAAGTTTATCTCAGATTTGCTTACCAGTTTGGGAATGGTATACATTCATTCTTGATGGTTCCTAACAATGGAACAGCACACTCACAGATTCCTGATGCTGAGTTCAGTGTCGATGAGGCACGACATGAAGCTTTATTTAACATTTACTTTTCTAACTTATATGTTGATGACAGTATTTAATGCAGGACATAAATTTTAATTTGAGGTTACCTCCATAAACTCATATTGATGTACTGCCTCACTTTTTAACTGCTTTCAAATACTTTTGAAATGCTTGTGCTTTGTACCTAGCTAAACCACATTTGTAACCACTTGAGTTGGAGCAGTTTTCTCATAAATTGCCTAACTGTTAAAATAAGTCAAAAATAGATTAATTTTGGAAGTGTATTAACGGAAATTTGAGTATGACTAATATGGATAAGTCTGGGCTGCTCGATACGACGTACATAGTTATGCAAGCGGTAGAAACTGGATAAAAATACATTAAAGTTTTTTGTCTGACGGACAATTGGTCGTACTATTCATAGTTACCGAGTGAAGTAAATGTGACTTCTTACTAATGTGCACCAGTTCAAATTTTTGCTACGATATTTTGGGTTCCATAATACTTCCAGCAATGTCTCGGAATATTTCCTCTTACAATAACGACGAACCAGGGTTGGAATTTTTCTGGGAAGATGATAACATTCCGGTTACTCAGAGGTAATTTAGATGTTTCTGTGTTGAAAAAATTGAACAATTTTGCAAATTAGCTCCCATCTTATCTTGACATCATGTAGAAATTGATCGACTAAAATGTTGCTTCTTCGCGTTCCACTGGAAAATGAGATCACATTGGTGCTACTGTTCGAATAAGGTAGCTTGGATATATAGTCGACAAAGTACCGCTCATTCTCCAATGATATTTTTTTGCTAATATCCCAATCTTTGCTCGTCACCCCTGTGTTCGTACTCGCCCGAACTGTAGCAAACTGTAAATACTACACACACAAAATCTGAAACCTGTTTTATTTTTTCTCGACAAAACTTACTCACACTTTGTAATGCCCAAGCACTTTAGACATATTTTTTGTTCCGCTGCTTTTCGATGAAAATTTACGCATGTTGCACAATGCGATCAGGAGAGTCGATTACAGTTTGTCAACACATGACCAGCAGTCACTGGAAAAAAAGCTGGCAGTTGATAATGTTAAAATAGAATCATTCTTCACCTATACCACATATCTGATCACATATTATTTTCGTTTGACATGCCACTTTTTATGGGATTTTTTGCAGACATCCCGTTCGGAACTCCCAAAGCGCATAGAATCCATCTTCAGTTTTCTACATACCTAACAGATAGGCATTACAATCTCCTGACTTTCGTGCATCGTTTCACTTATACGTTCTCACATTCTTCCTTGTACCCAAGGGATCTAGACAAAATTGGACGAAGTCCGGCCTCTGACTGCTGATCCGTGGAGCTCCGATCAAACTGTAAGTTTGTTCTGCATGTGAATGACAGATCCGTTGATTTTTATCTCAACTTGACAAAGAAAAAGTCAGTGAATTTATCAAATTGTTGATTAGCAACAAAAGAACGTGTGCCTAATCAGCATTGTGGGTTTTTGCAATGTTAGGCAATTTTATTTGTTTTTAAGTTCTTTACTATAAAACCATAAATTTTGGAAATCTGTTTTGTTCCAGATTTCGCCTCTGTTTGCCTGAATGGGACGCGCGAAAACAAATTCGACCACGTGCATCCCAAATACGACCTTGTGAAACTTGCAAAGTTGAACCAAACAATAACACTTCCGACCGATAAGTCGATCGCAGGTTCGCAAGAAATTTATCCAACGTCTCGAAACAAATGGGCTTTTTTGCCAACTGAACCCTCATATGATATTGCTCAACGTGTGCTCCATGCTTGTTTATAGTGGTTACGCGAGGCGAAGTGATAAGGAATCAGAACACAAGATAGGAAGTTTGTTGCCTGAAATTTTGGGTTAGATGCTCTCAACTTGAGTTTTATGTGGAAATTATTCCAACAATAAAGGGTCACGGGTATTTGCATTTTGAGCCCTTAATGGTCCCCGAGAAGCTGCCTGAATGTAGTCACATTTTCAATGGTTGAAATAGTGAGGGAGTAGATAACTAAAATAACTGCAAAAGTGAGACTGAATCAGAGAAATACTAGGGGAGGGAAAGTAACTCTTTCGATGATCTGTACAAGTGTTGCTAGGGGAGCATAGAAATGGAAACATTATTAAATCAGAAAGCGAAGCAACGTATTTTTCTCATTTTTATTTTATGAGTTTTTGTATTTCTCATCTATATCTTCAGACGGACTGGAACACAAAAGACGATGAGTTAATGGTGTCCAAAAATGATCTCTTCCAAATAAAAGACCTGTGAATTTGCAACAAAATGTATACCACGTTGGAAAGCCTGTAAACCGATCCGATGGGCAAATGGCAAAACGAGAAAGAAGAGAAAATTGAAAGAAAACGTGTCTCCCATTACTAGTTTATCCCCCCCTTAAAAAAAACGAATTCCCATAGGAACAAATATGAACCTCATGTCAATATCATAAAAAGGCTACTTTCTAGTAATGTCATATACCTTCCGTAGTAATTTGTCAATCCATCAACCATGCAGATAAGAACGGTTTAGGTAATTTTCATATCTCTAGAACTAGTTTTTACTTGAGCAATCATGATACTTTTGGGTTCAGTTTTTGGTTTTTTGACCAAACCTCTCAAAACTGATCATCTATTCTTCTCGTCCAAGTCAAGCTACGTGTTTTGTAAATTCATTTCCATCTAGTCCTCAGTTCCTGTCAATAACATAAAGTACATACATGACCAAAATGTTTAAGCTTGTTTGATGTTATTAGAAAATTTAACTCAACCATTTGTACCAAAATCGATACATTTACTTCTATTCACCTGCGTACTGTTTATACGGGCAAATCTGTTTTCTGATCAGCTAATAACACCCCATGTCCATCCCATGAAAATATGCCTCCCACCCCAATGCGTGATGGTTGAAAGGGGGGCAGAATTTACTGGGACCGGAACGTATTTATGCAATACGCTGATGAATAGTTTCAAGGATCACTTTGTCCTTGCTAGTGTGTCGTGTCATATAATCCAGCTAAAGCATCAACAAGATGAAATTGCTGAACCTATTCAGTACAACAAAACGCAATGGAGCTAGGACTATGGCCTGTGACTCATACTACTGTTAGTAACTTTTAACATTTGTGTTTGGAAAGGTAGTAGTAAAATATTTTCGGTGGATGCGATGGTTTTGACCAGTGCATCAGCTTTTGCTCCAAATTTGCTTTGATAAAATGCGTCCTCGAAATTTGGGGAGTCACGAGATTTCTTGACATCCGTTTGACAGATTTTCAGCAACTGAATTTACAAACGCTAACTAGACGCAGATCCTTTTGCTCTGTTTTATGGCTTATTCTCTGCTCTGTACAAGAGAAGAAAGAAAGCCGTTATTCTTATTTGGTTGTGGTTCATCGTTTTAAACTCTAATTTTATTGATGAAAAAGCTGTAGCAATTCATTTTAAATCAACGCCGTTTTTCGCGGAAGTCCGTTCAGGCAGGTCAAGTTTTTGTATATTATACCATTAAGTGTAATTTGCCCAAAATCGACCGAATACAATGTCAGAAAATGTAAGTACCAACGAATCAGTCCGGCAAATCATAATTCTGTTTTACTAGTGTTTTTGCTTCTCGGTTCTCACGGCACTTCCAATTACCCATCTGATCAGTTTGTAATTGAGGTGGGAAATCAAGTTCAACCCAAAGAAGCAAAAGCTTACCGCTTCATTTAGTCCTAAAATATGGCGGCTGCATAACACCGTGGTGCAACAACTATCTTCGAATTTGTTATCTATTCTGCCGGATTATTCCTGCCGGAACAAAAATAAAGGTGCGACATGATTTTAGCAATGTAAAAAAAACAAGCTTTTGATACTGTGTGGGCACATTTTTTGTTCATTTCATTTCCTCCGAAGGAAAAAACATGGGAGTAATCCAAGCATCTTGGTGTGCATACAAGGTAGGACCAGTAGACGGGATACCAAACTGTAAAGTAATGAACGGTCATTTTTTGTTTGCGATTGTTCGATACAAATGGGTTTCTCGTCTGACGATTCAAAGTATTGTAACAGTCAGCCACTAAGTATTCTCGCTTACGAAAGCACGACGTATGAATTAAACTTAGGCAATCCTAATTTCATAGAAAAGTCACACTGTAAAACCATTTTCAAGTTGGCCTTTTTTCTTGTTTTCTTGGAGTTGAGACGGAAGACTCGGCAGATTGTGAAATCAAACGCTCAGATCCTCGGCGCATTTCTAATCCCGGACATTACACAAGGTTTGTGTAAAGTAACGGGCAATGAGGTTCTATCTCAACTAAGATATTCCAGGGTAACTGAAGCAAACAGTTTTGATGAGACAGAAACAGGTCAGTGTCAGTGATTTTCGTCAGATTTTCCGATAACCGACCTAGCTATTTTGCGTCACGTTAGGCGTTCAACCTGCAAACACATTGTTTAAAAAACCTATTTTTCCCTAACATTTAACAGGAGAGTTAAGCACGAAATCTTCAAAAACAAGTCGCACAATGCAATAATCTTTCGAAACCCACTTGTGTTGATCGTGGCATTTGAATATTTGCAGTCTCGCGCATGTGAACTTCGCCTCACATACCCCAAATTGTCCAAATTATTGTGCTTTTTAGTTAGCAACGTGACCATACCGTGCTAAGTACATTTCTCATTAGACTAAATGACAAAGGCAGGATAAAATTATCTCTTCCAGCCACTTTAATATAAATAAAGCAATGATGCATGTATTTCCAATTGTTTCATTTTCGCCAGATTTCAGTCAGTTGCCGGTCTGGCAATTTGTTTTTCCAAAACTGTGGTACGTAACCAAGTGAACCAAGTAAAGTTTAGTGTGGGTCGTTGATTGACGGGTGCTAGTCTGAAGGAGTTGACACAGCATGTCTGCTTCGTGCCCATAGATGACCGCATCAAACTTGTTGCTGTCTGAGCCATAAAGGACTTGAAAATCTGGAACATTGTTTTTGCATCCATTGACTTAAGTGTACTGGCAATCTCTCGGTAGAAAGCACCTCGACATACGCCAGACTGCAGCCAAAAAAAAACAATCGATTGGTTTATTTTTACGAAATATTATACTAAAAGCACCGAGGATTTTACATTCCCATGGTACCTTTGGCACCGACCGTGTACGCGAATTTTAAAGAGTTCTTTGATGCCTGTCTTGAAGTCAATTATTATTCACCAGACAATTTGAATTTTGTCTTCCCCGGGGTTGAGATTCTGGTTTTGTTCTCAAAACGGATCAAACAATTTGGGAACGGAAATTTCGGCATGAACTTACCCAGACTAATGGCGGACACACGCAATCCCGTGCTGCCCAGCTGCCTAAAGGAAAACAGAAGGACCGCATTAAGTGTCGGCTAATACAGCGTTTAAGAAAGAAAACAATTATGATCTCTTTTCTGAATTCTATTTTCAAGTGATATGAGATGAATGCACACTGACATTATAAAGAAGAAAGATTTTGGGTATATTCCACCAACTTAATCCTCTGAGTCGTTTGCTCAACAGTCCGGTGACTTATGTGGATTTTTGTTGGTACGCTGGCACTCATCACACCAGTTAATTGATTCATCTGTCCATTGCAAATTCGTAATAAATGCTTTTATAAGCAATCCCAGGACAGAATTCCCTAGGCGTTTTAGCCAAAACCTCACGTCAGTGATTGAAAATTACTGTTGTGCAAAATAACGAGTGACTTTTGTTCCAATATGAAGCATACGATAGAAAGAAAATTGTTTCAAACCTGCTGCGATGAACTGTTTTGATCCGCAAGCCCAAATTCCATTGTGAAAAGTCATACCAATAATTTATGGGATTACAACCTCTTTAGCATACGGACTGCCTTATACCGGATTCGTTGCAGCTATCTTGACCATAAACTACAAGTTCCCTGCTCCGATCCGCTCGTTCGAGTGAACTTGTCATTGAACCGATCGTGCTGGTTTCCTACTTAAGCCTGTGGATAACTGAATTTGCTGTCAGAGACTGTGGCCTGGTTGCATTGTAGTATTCATCACCTCATCTCAAAACCACCTTGTAGGTTGAATTTTCTTCTTTTGGTCGTTAAGTGTACTAAATTCCGAGACCATCTGATTATTTATTGACAAACATTAATTATTTAGTATAATCATGCCTTGTGTGGATAACTCTTTAAAACCTGTGTACCATGTCTGTGAAGGCCACTTTGATGTAAGCGTTGTTCTTTTTATGCACCTAAATTGTCGATTGACCTTATGTCGGCCCATAAACAGCTTTTCTAAGTCAATTTTCCGTTGAGTACGTGTGCAAAGATGATCAGTTACTTAAACAAGTAAACGGCAATGCTTGAAAAATGAGCAGAAATATAATTATTTCCATGGTTACCGAGATCATATCATGATTTCCTCTAAATGATCCAAACCAAAACGTAACAATCAGGAGTGAGGAAAATACCGTACAGATGTGTTCAATTGATCTGAACATGCCCGATGCAGAACACGATAAGGCGTACGGGAACAAGATACATCAGTGATCGTCGAGCTAGTTATTTTAACTTACTATGTAAGCAATATTTACCAATTTGCAATCAAACGTCTGTGGGCTCGTGTACCAAAATGCGTTGTTAGCATTTTCGTTTATGGCTGTGAAAATATGGTGACATTAAGAAAAGTTTTTTAGTTAGTAATTGCAATTTTCAAATGGGGTTTTATAGAAACATACATTCCACAGACTTTACTACTCACGGTTCACATCCGTCAACCCAGACAAAAAGCTCTAAGCTGAGTGAGTAGTTGGTGTTCAACAGGGCAGGTGAAAACCAAACCGCTTGAGCTAGACTTCAGCTAGTGAAAACATTCTCTGGAAATATATCACTATCAACAAATAAATTCAGCCCAACAGAATGTTCAATAAGTTCTTTCTTTGATGACAAGAAAACAAAAGAGGCAAAATAAATCAATTACCGTTAGAAAATTTATTCAAAACTTTGAGGAATAGTATGCTTTTGTTTAGCTTTGTCATAACCGTCTTGTATGTTTGTTTAGCTTGGTCAGACTGGTAAATTTTTTTCGAATGAACACGAACTCTCGGAATTGTAAATCAGCGGAAAATATTTTTGGCTATAAATAGGAAAGAGCGAGAAGGTTATGCCAATGCATTTGGTATTTCAGTGATCTAATGCATCCTCTATTTTTCTTTTCCTAACAATTTGGGGTGAACCATTCGCACAAATTTTGGCCGCCTTCCTATCCCAGTCCGCTTCTCCTTTACCTTGCTATTCGACAGGTGTCTATCACGTACCGATTAGCAACAGTTCACCTAAGACTGGGATGACGTTATTCAGTGGTTTTCCTAGGTCATTGCAGAAATAAAGTAGAGGAATGCGTTCAACCATATTCTCATCAGTTTTGTTCAGACCGATCGAGAGAGAGAGTAAAAAATAGGCTGGTGAAGCGAGTAAACAGAAGACGGAATATATTGCGGAGAAGACAAATAAATGAAGTCTTACCGTTGGTCCTCCAACAGAAGTCGAATTTAATGGAAGTCAAATCAATATGAATCTTTCATCGAGAAATTTCACAATCGGTTAACGGTGGGAAATCACGGACTAGCTAGCATTTATATTTGGCGAGACAGGTATCATAATACCCAGCCTGTTCAGTCCATTTAGAAGGATATTTACGGATGAGAATAATTTACAATCTTAATCTGATCCGACCGGTATTGTCACAAAATGAATATTCCGCATTACCATTGACAAATATTGTCACAACCCATAGAATCAGCCACCATTGGGGTAGCCTGAACGAAGCATCCGTCAGATTATGGAATTAAGTACGTACTCAACTTTTGTTTGTTCTGCTACCAATTGCAGTCATCAAATTTGCATATCTCAAGCCGCTTTTGGCTGGGATATTCGTTGCCAGTCTATCATTCTTCACCTTCAAGACTGAATTGTTTACACTTTTATTGTTTATTGTTTATTTTGATTGGGCATATGAATAATATTGCAACTGAGTGGATCACTACATTAGATTTTGCCCAGAATATTCAGGAATTATCTTGTGAATCGGTGATTTTTGCTGATGTGTTCAAATCCGTACGCGATGGTCATGCTGTGAAGAATCACCTACCGCACTAAATGAGTATCCATTTTGTCAGTTATCGAAGCCGTGCAACTGACACTCATCCTATGTCATTTGGCATTTTCAATCCGGATGCAAAGTCACCTGGATTGGCCGAACAGGAAGACAGCCGTGCGATCGAATTCCGAAGTCTACTGTCAGTTGTTTAAAGTTCGACAGACGCTGAGATGTCAAATGGTATCTTGATGAGATACCATGGTACCCAGCAGTTTAACGTTCACTGATGATGCAAAAACAAAGTTGATGAAGGGAGTGTACGGCAGCAGCATTAGGGGACACAGATCACCTTGACTCTTAAACTGTTTGGCACTGCGAAAAACATATCAGGGAATTTGCTGATGCATACAGGAAGAATCGTACGTGGTGGTTTCTAACTATGATAAGATTTGTGTGCCTTCTCTTTATTTCTAATTTGATTTCATGATTATTCGCGCTGTCGCCTAGTTTCTGTAATCTATAATATGCGGAAGTATGGTGCAATAGTTCTGGACATGAGTATTAAAACGTAAATGAGTCTGCTCAAAATCCAAATGATAATGCCAGGCTGTTCCCTTAATCTGGTTCGAACTTCGCAAATGTTCCAATTTATTTATCGGGAACTACCAGTAAACTCAACGGTTCTAGATCGGCGATAGTCGAGTGGATTAAGCCTCTGACATCCCCTGAATTATCAAAGGTCCGAATCCTAATGCTCCCGGTTGCTTTGGTGGTAGACGGCAAATTCTTGTCGCCCTGTTGGTTCGCATGCCCGGTGTATTAGAACCTTATACGGTGCTACCTTACTATAAATTTCGCAGTCATAATTAACGGTTCTCTCCCCCCGTGTGGCAACGTTTAAGCCTACTGCTTCCATCGTGCGCATGCGTGAATTGAGCAACCAAAAGAGCCCTAATTGCGAGGCTCGGCTGCATTCAGAACCAATGACGAATACAGCCTAAGCTCATGGTGTAGAACTTTAGGGTCGCTGTCAGATGAAAACCTGGCTGTCTAGTTACTCCACAATACTCTGAGTGTCAATATCTCTCCCAACATGAAAAGTGGGTCTAATATGCAATAAATTTCAAATCACCTTGGTCAAACTTACACTGTGTTTGTAAGTCTGTGGCCTGTCACCCATTTTAAGCTCTCAGAAATGTCACCTGATTAGTCGGAAATCCGTGAAAAGAAATTTACTGCATTGCCTGCTGGCATTGCATGGCCTTAGAAAAACAGAATGCAGCATGCAATGCAGCATTGGGTTCATCATTCTGCTCAGTCATTGACTGAAAGCTTTCTAGCAATGCACAGGTAATTTGTTGCAACTGAAACAAAAAGTTTCTAATCAATACTCTTCAGGTCCCGCATTTAAACAGAGATAATGAAGCGCTCCTATTTATACATTCGCTAACTGACGAAGGTTTTAACAGTAACCCGAATCTCAGCGGATTCGCAAATTGGTTTTGGTCGTATCTCAGATTGTTGATTTTCATGGGATTCTGAAAGCTGACTTGGATTTTAAGTGCCATTTAAATGCCAAGCTCGATGTTCAGAATTCAATGAAAAGTGGCCCGGCAGGTGGACCAAACTGCAACTAATATAAAATATGTAATGCACTGAGGGAAAAACGAAAAAATCAGTCACAACAAAATAACACGCAATGAGAAAAGAGCATTATATTTTTCTGCGCCATATTTCAATCAGCCACGTCTTATTTTCCGGTGCTTTGCGCGTCTTTCGAGATACGATCTAATCAGCCTAATTCGGAAACGACTTTCCAGCTCCTACTTCATCATGTGTGAGGATTTTGTACTAAATGTACATTTTTGATAATCAGTAATATTCCCGCTTCGCAACTATAAACACTTCATAATACGTCAAGTTCTGGACCATATGGTGTTACCGTTGAATTAAGCCCACTTTTATGCAAGCAAAATTAACAAGCAAAATTTTACTGTGGCTAGGCTTGTAACTGGTCTACACCATTCGCCGTAGATTACGAATAATAAGGCCGCAGTTTAAGGGAATTGCCACCGCTTGAGAATCGCGAGCCACTTTGGTGGTCATCCAACACCGTCAACCTGATTGTTCGATAGAGTAAAACACGAGTGACAGGACGGTCAGGACGAATTTGAACATAGCCCGTTTTAAGTCATAACACTTCATCACAACTGCTTTTGGTTCCTTTTCAGCATTTACTGTTACTCTTCTGGACGATACTCCACACAGTATTGCATCAATCCTATCACTGATTGTGTTTGACCTAAAAACCCTTTTGTTTCCCCAACAAGAAGAAATTCCATCATAATATCATTACCGTCCAACACTGGTTTACCTCCATTGAAAGTAAGCGCACCTACCTTAACAAATTTTCACTGTGTAATGCTACCAAAGCTAGAGTTGTGCTGTTGGTCAGCTTTCAATTCTTCCTGGCGTCCTTTGCTTCCCTAGAGGAATTTGCTGCATGAAATCCATTTCTCCAATATCTATTCTGACCAAACAAGACCTACATCTATGTTGTCAAGAGAAAACAGTTTAATAACCATACAAACCATAATATCCCCATTCAAACTGGTCTTGTTATCTGCAGATAATCCTGTCTATTTCAAAGAAGCCAGAGGACTTCGGAACCAATAATAGTAGAATCTTTAGTCATTTGTGTCCTCTTTCAAGATATATCGTTCAACTGTGTAGGCGCAGCTTTACTGAGTGACCATGTAAAACTTCATTCCTGCTTCGTATCCGTTCCGATAATATATCACGCTTTCACACGTTCAGACTTTCAGAAAAGACTGCTAGCTACTCGTGTGTGGAGTGACAGTATCACGACATACGGATAAAACAGCGATTCTATTTAGAAGATTTAATTTCCTTTAGTTTGCACTGCTTATTTCACGGTAGTAAAGCCAGGATGTTTTGATTCATATTCCACAGTACTATTTGTCTCCAGTCTATTGCTAGTTAGGGTGAAATATCACAGACAGTCGGCTAAGTATGTCATGATCACTGTTTGGGATTGAATGGAAAAACGGCAAATGGTCGGGGAATTCGAACAGTCAAAATCACTTGATGAACGAGACTGTCGATCGATAGAGCAGAACAATAAATTGAAAATAAAAGTAGCGACCTGTCACGTATTCCAACTAAGCACTGATTGATTTGTTTCTGGTTCACCTTTGTAAGTAATTAGATGCGTCGATGAAATGTGTACGTTGCGCTTTCTCAAATAATTTGACAATATCGCAGTCGACTATAAATTTAGTCCTACTGGACAACATGAAATCGTTTGATTGCCCCAGGCTCTTACTAGCAGGGCTGTCCAATCACTTTGCCGACAAAACGAGGTCCATACCACGGGGTAGTAACAACGTGAAAACCGTTAGTTAATGACTCAGTTGTACTTCAGTTTGCTAATCTTTCACTGTATCGTATCAAATATTTTCGCATGCCACTCGTTTCACTGTGCTTATGATGCGCTCTCTCGAACCGTTTCTAACAACGACGACTTTCAACATTTTCTAACAACTTATCTTCCATTTACTACTTCTTTTCACAAACCGATTCGAAGCCCAACATATCTAGATGTTTCGAATGTCTGATCTCTCTCACACAGACACACGCACACACATACTCCCCCCTGTCTTGTTCAATCCAACCGCCGTTCATGAACCCAGGAACACTGAGCAGGATTGATTCTGTGAAACAGTTATGGGTCATTGTTGAGAAAAACCTAAAGTGGACTTCTCACATTTCCATCTGCGTAAAGAATCTTCGAAGGCTGTCATTTCAACTCAGTAGGCTCTGATACCGCAAAGTGAAACGAAGCACCATTCCCCGTTTTGTACGCCAGCGTATTTTTCTACTTCTTCTTCTTCGTTGCTCTTCTGTTGTCTTCGCGGGTTTACGTGAGAAGGGCTTTCAAATCCTCTGCCGGAGACTGCCGATTGTTGTTCTGTCTTTCATACGACCAGGCTGTTGATCCACTAAGGTGTGTAATGAACACGTATTTGCATGAGAAACGTTTGCTCAAAAAACACTTTGAGATACCACACACCCTCTATAGGCAGACCTGTAAAAGTGCTGTTTTCATATTTTAACACGATACGCTTTTCGTCTCATGCCTTCTAGATCCAACGACTGTAGCTAATCCACTCTATTCAATTTAACCCACTTCTTACTAATGTGAGGCCATGTTACATTCAATTGTTTGACGCACATATCATTGGTGTTCTGATCATTCTCTCGGCGAGTTGTTTTTTTCTGTGGTAGTCGTGGGCATATTCTCATTTCATTGATGTTTCTGAACGAAAGTTGCATTTATATGTGCCTACGTATATACATTGGAATACATTGCATTACGAAGGTTCGTTAACTTTGTTTTAAATGAATACACCGAGCAATGTTTTAATCTAGTTTTAGTTTGCCGATGTGAATTTCTGTCTTTTCTTCGGCTGCTTTAAGAATAGTTGTATGTTTGATTTCATTTGCAATATGCTGTCTGTGTCCGGAAATCTTTCGCTTCCGTCTGTTGTCATTCGCTATCATCTAGGTCATAAAGTTTAGTTCCACGCTTTCGTCTCTGTTCGGCATAAAACTTCAGTTTCGACCATTCGTCATGATCTTCGATTTGGCCATTTTGCAAACCAACGAACCCTACTGTAGAGTTGGACTGTTACTTCGACATCCCAAAACTAATTAACTCAGTTATCACAGTGCATTCAGGGTACCGTAAAATTAATTGTCCTCGATGCAATTCGCGGTAGCTTTTGAATGAACAATCGGATATCTGCCACGGAAAATTGACACTGCACAGACATTTTAGGTTTGCTAGAGGCCCAGTACTTGTGGAACTCGGAATAAGTAATGATTAACGTAAGTTAATGGGAGAATTATCTAGTGTTCAGCGAAAAGCTAACGAATATTCATTGGATTTTGATATTGTGCGTTCCGTCCATTTCAAGTTCGGGAAAGTTTACTGCTGGCACCCATTGCTGGGCTCGTTGAACTGGGCATCATGCAGCACGTAGTCATATTGGGTAGAGGAAAGATGCTAGTGGATTGCTGGCATTTACTGGTCGTATATATATCTGAAGCCTTGAAGCATGCATTGATAGACTCGGGAATCGATTTTTGCGATAACAGCGTGTCGGGAGTTCTCCAGTCCCCCAATGGTGATTATTACACGTGTGATTCCATACGGACTTGACTGCACATGGTACTAACATTTTGGAATAAATCTATAACAGTATCGTTACGCAAGCCATTCTTATGCACCATGCATGACATTAAATAAGATTACAATTTAAATACCACATAGATGGTCGTAGCTTGCTGCTTTCATATTACAGACCACAATCGTGGGCGTTATGTGCGCATATAATAATTTGCACTGACAAATACTCAGGCTTGAGGACGCCTGTGATTTACTTTCTTTGGAATAAGCAATTGCGTCTAGCACTCATTCAGAACAACGAGGCTGCCTGGTTGTTTCTTCACTCCAACAATAGTCGAAAATCACATATTTCTCCTTGCGAACTGGTGCCCCAGGTTATCCCGAATTAATTATGTATATTTCGAAAGCAATTTCCGTTACTTTACTTTTAATTAGTATTGTGAAGGAGTGGGGGAACGAAGTTAACCCAAAAGCATATGGCAGGATGTGTTATTAGTGCCATTCACTATGTACGTGTACCCGTAACTTTTCCGTTTCCAGATTTGTACGTTACAACATTAGTTTTGCATCCGAGTTTCATTCGAAACTTCAGGAAAGTGGATGGTTAGTGGATGGGTTCTTTTATGGATCACGACGACTAATCTGCGATTTTCTTGTACAGTGTTCATTCAGACTAAAACTACCAAGTTCGTAGATGTTAGAGCGAAAATTTTCTTTTGTTCTGTCCAGCTAAACACTAAAAGTTTACATCCTACCTCACCATCTTTTTCATCAGAATTCTGGGAAATTTAAAATTAGTCGCACATTTGAATAATGTATTTTCAATCAGATTGTTTCAATTTACCCCGAGATTCTTAGTGGTTTTAGTTTCAAAAGCAGTCGCACACTTTGTCACGAGTTACCATTTGATCTGAAAAGTCAATATTTATTTCCTATTTCCCGTGGGATAAACAGGCATGACTGTATTCTGGTCGACAACAAGCAAGTGCCTGAGTGCGAAATGCCCAAAGCTATAAGTGGGTGAGTAATAATGTAGTGAAAAACGAACTGCGGTTTGAGGAACATGAACAGTTAGATAAAAAGTCGTGAGCAGGTGAAATGTTGACACTACCACAGTGGGTTTGGTTAGTGAGAAATCTGTACTTATTCCAATTGATTTTTGATTAAAACCAAACGGAAAAATTGATCTTCGTGCTCCATGAGGTAATTAATCAGCAAACAAAGGAACACGTTCTGGAAGTGAGAGATTTTCGTAGAAAAGTAATAGAGTATTCCCGTCAGCGACGGCGATTTCCGGTCATGAGGTTGATCTCTAGAACACTCAGATTACTTGGTTATGAAAACTCATAAGAAAACTAAACTGGCCGCTTTGGATATGAATTTGATTGCTGAAAGATTGTTTCGTTTACATCCTTTGATATTAGACATTTTGCGAACAATAATATTATCGTCAGTTACGCTCCAGAAATTTCACTGAATTTTGTGGCAGCTTATTCGTGACTCGGACGGTGAGAATTGTTCGAACCTCATAAATACATAATCAAAGAAGTAAATGTATATTGAATCGTTATTCTGCCCTGGTTCATGGCTTTGGCTTGAACCAACTCAGAAAGAATTAGCGACAATTAGTGGTTCTGATTCTTCCGTGGACTCTTCCACGAAAAGTATCCATGCACATTTCTTACGACACGAATGAGGTTTAGATGGTACTTGCTAATTCAAAGTGTAAACATATATCAAGAGGAGAATACTGGATGTGGATACGTGAAGAACGGCCAATAACGGTGAAATACGTTACTATTTTCGTAAAAATTCCGCCTGCTTATTTGTAGACTTTATATTTTATCTAAGTATACGGGAACTGCCGGTTGTGATATTTTCAGGGTTTGCTGTGCTACTATGTTTGTGATCTTAGTAGTAACGAGATATAAATAAACATTAGTAAACGCTACGAATTTATTTTAGGTTTCATTTGTTTTATCTGTTAGCAAAATGTAATATAATCAATTAAAATTGAGTGACCTCGGTTGTCAAGGTGAACTCGCCTAAATGTGATAACGAAGGTCTTAGTGGAATATGGACGCTTCGTAAACATTTTTGGACGGTTCTTAGGAATTATATTGCTATACCTTCACAGGTGATAATAAACTAGCTTGTACAACGGAAACACTTGTCTTGGTGAACAATCTACCTACGATTGTTCCTATACCCATAAGTGGAAGTTAATTGTTTATCAAATGGAGTATTTTATGGTAACTTCTATCTAAAAGTGATGGTTGATCCTTAACGAGTGATGTTGACTTGCATCAAAGTTGACCTAGGGAAAAGGTCATTTAAGTGGGCTGCGTTAGACATTTGCTTTTATTAACCATGACGCGGAAGTGGTGACCGAGAAGCAATAATATTTTTAGTACCATAATTTAAAGGATAAAGTACTGAATGAAAAACCTCGGTCAAGTTGGATTTTCGTTTCTATAGATTTCCGGCTTTTAAATGTAAACAAGGTCACAATTTATTTGAAATTAGACCAACAAACTAAGCTAGTAGCATGCACTTCTTGTAGAATAGAAGTTACATCCGAAAGTGACCACAGAG
The DNA here is from genome assembly GCA_008360955.1 of Fasciolopsis buskii. Taxonomy (NCBI): domain Eukaryota; kingdom Metazoa; phylum Platyhelminthes; class Trematoda; order Plagiorchiida; family Fasciolidae; genus Fasciolopsis; species Fasciolopsis buskii. The sequence goes on from LUCM01000208.1 coordinate 147,090, forward strand.
TTACCAATGTTTACGTTAAAATTTCAAGACATTTTCTTCTGAATCTGAGCTGGATTAAGGCCGATATTTTATTATCCGATTAGACTCGACCAATATTTGAATGATCCGTGTCCTAGTGCATGCAAGGTATGGATTAGTCGCAAAATAAAGCAAGGTAAACAAATGCCCTGAGCAACAGAAAATATTGTTTAGCGAACTAATCAATCTACTCGTTAGATTTATCAATGAATGGATAGCACACAGTGACCTGAAAACATCTTCAAAATGGGCAATTTCAGGAAGACCTTCCTTGAAAAATTGTTCCGCTTTGCTATTACAATCAAACTGTTTGCTCTTGCTCAACTAAAACGGGAAATGCCTTAGAGAACGTGCTGTCAATAGAAGCAGTTCACAGAGGTATTCTGATCTCTTAGAGTTAGCGGAATGTGCCCCAAAGAAGCGCAGTATTACGGTCCACCAGAATGTAGTAAACAAGTTACCTCGATTAGTACTTTTACTCAATTGGTATAAATCGGATGAAAGTAGTCTTAGGACTAACTTGTGCTTCATGAAAAGCATACCAAGTCCTGAATCTTTGTCCTATAAAGGATACGGCTCATGTAATGAGGTGTTGATTCAATAAGCTACCTAATCGGTTTACTCTACCGTGGATGAAAATAACTTAATACCGGATAATATAGAAGCGGCCTCACAATGATCAAAATTCCGGTGGAGGATAGTGGCGCGACCATTTATTATCATCGCTTATTGATGCAAAATTTCTGTGACTGTTTATATCAAACTGCTTCAAGTTAGATGCACTTGTGTTCTCCCTTGAAGGCTCGCAATGCGTCATGGGTGAGATATACATAAGTTGGCTGAACTGGGACATAGACTAGATTACTGGCCCATTTGTTGAGTGGAAAACTCCAAAGTTTACTCTTTATTGTTCAAAAAGTGGCCAATCCTCGCTACGTAAGAGGAATAGAAATTTAGGCATTCACTTTTTATACTTTTATCAACTTACCCGGAACAGGTTAATATTGTAGAGAAGGGTATGACCACATCAAATGTAGAGGGTAATCAATCTCGCGGCACGAATCAATCAGAAGCAGTCGCCTGAAGAAGCAACAACAACTAGGTCAAAAGCACTCACCAACAGACGAAGGCCCCGGTAGCAACAAACAGGCATAGCACGGCCAGAACTCAGATGAACAGCACGACTACCTCAGCTGAGGGTAACATTTGGAGTCGTAAATCAGGAAATGCGCACCAAGACGGCCGGAGGGAGACTTTTAAAGAGCGAAAGCAGGAGTGTTTAGCACAAGGTAGAATCAGCCTGGGAAGGCTCAGCTAGTCTGAACATGGGTTTTGCTGACACGTGATTTGGAAAGGAACAATACACACAGGGAGCAACGTCCGGTTGTGCGACTTATTTCGCTTCGTCACAAGCGTGTGAAACACCCGCTTGTCTTATTGATTCAATATAACACTTGTTGCAGGTTTTAGCAATACTTGTGTGTATGTATGTACGCATATACAGGTTAAACCCTAACTCATGCAACAGACATCTTATGAAGAATACCTCTCCCACCATTTGAAGGCATAAAGAACAAGACATTTCAACTTGCGTTCGTATTATTTAGAGGGGATTGACGACACTATACAAAAAATAAGCGACGAGATAAGTTGTTGACCAGCTAATGCGTACGTTAGAAACACCGTCGTTATCTCATTCTAGTCACCGACTACATCTTTCATATCTCACGCACTGTAAGCGTGTTACGAAGAATCAAATGCGATATGGCTGATTTGCTGCTGGATGTTCAGCTTCAGTGAACACTGGTGATTGATAGGACAACATTTCCTCCAGTAACTGTCTGGTCTATTGTATGTGGCATTCGATAACCCCCAATATGGAATAATTTTCACCCAAGACACCAGTATCTACTGCTTAGATGGCTTGCTGAATTATAGAAACAGAAGGTCAAACATGTATTGAATACCACCAGTACTCAGGATTTGTTCATCAAAACGATACATACTTCAGATCTAATTGTTCTTTAAACCGACTTATTTCCAGTCGAAAGATAATCATTCACTCAAGTTAACATTCACTGCGTACAGGTGGAGAATTGCGTGGGGCTTCTTCCAGAAAAGAACTGTCGTTTTATTAGTTGTCCAGTTTCCCAGAGTTCGGAGAAGATGTCCTTTATCACGGCGACAGGTTTTCCTAATCCAAAGTGGATTCCATTTTGTTTCTTCCTTCATTTTATTCGTGCAAGAGAGAACAACATGGACGGATTCAAGGTAGTTGGGTAACTTTTCAAAGATGTTTTCGCTTAAAATGTTCACTTTTCCAGTGTTTTACAGATCACCCTATCCCGGGCATCCAGGAGAACAATCAGTGGGTCGCCGAGCTAAATCAGTCGGCGTTTTCCACTACTTTCCAGGTTAACCATGGTCCTTGACTCGTCTTGCGATTAATTCATGCTGCACGTTTACTGATACTTGAAGCACTTTAATTTCATTCTTCCCTATTTAGAACAGTGGTGGCTGAAATATTAGTAATTGTGAACCTCATGCCTAGAGTAAAAATTTCCACCCAAAACCGGAAAAAACTTGAACAGCACATGCGTGTGCTCTCGGTTGTGACTGACACAGCATACAACCTGATTGTGTCACAGTTTATTTTTTCAATGTTGTACAAATGATGATCTTATTTACTTTAAAACCCTGGAGTTTAGTATTCCAGCCAAACATTTTCTTCTCATAGCTCACATCCTGTAGTCTGAAGCTAAAACACAGACGTCCAGTTTCTGTTAATAGTCCTGTCTACTCCCTTCGGTTTGTTTACCAACGAAACAAGTTCAATTTGAATGCCGTGGCTTCCTGGTCGATTGCATCACCAAATCTTTGGATGCATCCGTCAAATCCATTCGATGCGATCCCTCGAATTTTCCTCTGCATTTCACTCTGTCTCACAATCCTTACTTCTACGTAAACACGAATAATTCGCTCTCCCCGTCGCTTCTGGAAAAGGCTATCAGAATAGTTTAACAAAAAACAATAATCTATTAAGATTATTGTGAAGTCTATAAAAAGCTGCCCCTTTGCCTAATATGATTTCAACCTACTTTGCTCAAATATGCCGATGATGTTACTGTCTGTTAGTCCATATCAACAAGGATTTCCTTCACTTTTCGAAAAACTTGCCTCCCAACCAATATTCTCCTGTTCCCTCTGGTTTTTATCTGAATTTGTCAAAAAGCATTGTTTTTTTCTCACTAGTATGTTTCGCATATAGATGGATGAATAAAATTTACCCAGGAAGCACACGACCAGCTTTGCAGTCACTGCCGCTCTTCACGGATCCGTACCCGGTGTTCGCCTGCCCAACCATCCCAATACAAGTGCGCTCCGTTCTTAGTTCCTCACTAGACTCTCATTTGATTCGTAAGGCGCGTGAGTGGATGGTAAGTCGATTTAAGAACCACATGTTGATTCGTCGGAGGATTTTCGTTGGTCAAGCAAGGCTAACCTTGTGAAAGGGGCAAAAGACCCGAGCGTATTGGCTTTTCTTCCCAGTAGTATGTTTCGCATAGGGATGGATGAAAAACAATCTTTCGTTGAATTTCTGTTTATTTTATTTCTCGGTCTGTTTATCCCGCTGACTGATCTATCATTAACACAGGACCAATCAGCAAGGTGGATTCTGTCAAGTACTTGGGATTTGCTATTCATAAAACCTTGAGATGATCACACTTGAGATTATGTTGAGAAAATTAGAAGAATATGTTTACATGAAAAGACCGTGATATTTCCACGTCAAAGCAAAACACTATATCCTTATTTTTTCACCACTGTGTGGAGTGCGATTCCCTCATGTGAAAAAATCACAAAGATCTTACTAAATGCTGTTCTCTTGCCCGGAGACGTTCTTATTTTCTCTCCATATCCTTCCGCACATATATCTGCAGGAACACTCAGCGGTCAAGAGCAGGCCGTTGATGACTTTCGAGACAAACTCTCCTAACTTTAAATATTTCATCTTTTGCCGTTTCATATACCTTGCATTTTTGCAGGTGACTGATGCGTTCCTTTTGACTGAACTGCGAACACCCATACACGCAAACGTCCAGTACAGTACAATACAATACGATGAAACAATAAAACTTAAAGTTAGGAAAGAGTTCTGAGAAAGTTAATCATCCCTCAATCTATGGTCCCAAACTGTCTGGCTGGTTCTATCTCATCGTGAGAGGGTCATTTCTGATACTCATCGAGATCCCTACTAAATGGAAATTCTCATAGTCACGGTCAACAACGATCAGTTAAGAGTAGCATGTCTGAAATATCCCAAATAGCAAATAATCGCCATCAACTCATACCCGCATGGGTAATCGCTGATAGAACATTTGGTCCAATAAGTGATAGTATGGACAAGCGTCCTATTTGACACTTATGAATATAAACCAAACCCTTTCAAAAACATGGATGAAATTCTCGTTTGCAATAAAAATTTCGTTTTTCTTGTCAAGAGGATTTTCTTTGCCAACCAGGATCATCCATGTTTAACTGAGCAACCTACAAACCTGTAAACACACTCGTGGCATTTGTTGATATTGAGGACCCTAACGCTGGTGATGTTGGCGAATGCATCACAGTAGGTGCGCCCTGATTATATACACTCCTAGTGTCCGTTCCATTTGTTTCTTCAGGCTATATTTAGCCATAGACTAATTTGCCCAAGTAGGTCCGTTTTGCTCATCTTACAAGGTATTCATCAACCTTCCGGTTTTCGAGCTTCAGCCAACATTTACAGTCTTATCCAGACTTCTAGGGATTTTTTTCATTCGGTTGTTTTTGTTGCTACTGGACATTCTTAACTCACCCAGAATGCGAATTCCGCCTCAGCTTTTTATTTTTATTAGACAGCCTTCTAGACCTAGCCAGATGCATGAAAGAAACAAAAATCTAGCCGTGGGATGAATAAGTTAAGAAAACCGAACAAATTATGTGCAGTAGACTTTAAAAAACCTAAGGAATCTACTGACTAAGCAAGATCTTATAGTGAGAAATGGCTGGGAAAGGACATGTTTAAATAATTTACGAGGAATATTCATACGGCAGTCAATAAGCCCTTTGGACTACATGAAAAATAGTTTGAACATGCGGACTGGGTTATTAATTTGGTTAGCTATTGACTGGATAATTTAAACGAAATTTTACAAAATCATTCAGTATAAGTCACTGCAGAAAGTAACCGTTCAAGTCGTTTCTGCTGTTTACAACAAACTGGAAAAGCTCATTGTGCGGACTGTCTTGTATTATGTACACTGCATCCTGCTCTATTACCATGTGTAATGGTAAAAAAACATAACATCAGGACGTTAAACAATCGGCAAATCTAATATACGAATCAGTGCCGGTTGACTATTTCAAATTTGTGAAACGATTCAATTCGCGGTCACCTATTTGGTTCGGTCACACAAGAATGAATTAAGTTCACTTCTGAGGCTCTCTTTCTTGCATAAAAAATTCAGAGTGTATTCGGTGACGCAGCTCGGATCAGGTTTTCGTCAAAAAATTCTGAATGCTAATCACATTAGCCAAAGTATGTTTCCTTCAGCCGTATATTTTGGAACCAGTCAGGCAATCAGTGATGACACCTTTGTCAAATAAGACGAGCATTATTTTTAACATGATTATAAGTATGATCTATTTATATTTCAAATTATCAGAACAAATGCAATAAACTTAAAAGCTGTGGATCTGCTTTGCGCTTTGCAAAAGTTTCTACGAAGTTAATTGCGCTAAAGTGATAAAGCTGACAACCGGTGAGGCGGTAAAATTGATCACAAGAAATTTCCGTTACTGGTGATCACATGCTGATTATGCCAGGAACCTTTTGATTTGTTGAAATTTCGATTGCTTCAATGAAACGTGAGAACAGGCACATTCACTTCAAACCCAACTGACTAGTGACCGACAATTTCTCCGCAGCTTGAAACCTGACTCACTAGACTCGCTAGGAGATCTACTTGGAATTTTCTTCTCGCACTGACGATCTTTGTATGGAAATCTTTAAACTGTCTCCGTTAACATTTAGTTCCATATCCATGCAAGGAGACAAAAACCCTAAGCGATCCATCAGTTTAATTCGGAAGACAAAATAGAATTTTTGATTGGACAAAACAAGGAAATTCTCATTTGTTAGTGATAACATTTTTATGGGAACCAGATGAAGCTTTGTCACATTTTTTAAGAAAACACATTTTTTGTTACAAAAAAAAATGTTTGCACCACTTTCCTCACCGTTACCGTGGAAAGGACCCAAGCGCAATGAATATTTTCATGAAGAGAGGAAACTTTTATGCATTCGTTTTTTTTTACCAAAAATTGCATGAGAACAGGTTTGAGTGTGAGGGTTCGATCGATTAGATTGAGCAAGTGCACAAGATTCACACCGTTGCGCACTTTCGATATCAAATTAATTCGTCCAATCCTACTGAAAAGCAGATGGGCAAACTAAGCAGTAAATTAGAAGCAACTTGATTATTCGGATTCGTCAAAATAAGTGCGCAGCTTGTTCGATGACCCCTACGTTAACTTTGTAACTGTTCGTAGGATACAAATTTCAGTTGCTTTCTTACAACGACACCGTCATGGTGAATCGCATCAGTCCTAGTTAGCTGTCGAAAAAGCAGATGAATTTCGTGAAAAATTTGCCTAGGATAGGCAAGTCTTGTGGTTGACTGGATATTATACAGTCCAATTACGTTGGTCTTTCAAATAGCTCGGTACCTGATTTGTTGGATGTGTTTTAGAACACTTACTGGAGATGATTTATCAGATATCCTGACTGTCGTTAATACAATGACAAGGCAACTGAATGGCAAAATACGAAGTTATGGTATGCCTGAATGCATTTCAGCAAACACTCAGTAAAATATGTTGAAAACTTTCAAAGGGGACATCGGAATATGTCTTCTTGTATTTGAAATGGTATTCGCCCCACAGTTCCGGTTGTTTCTTGAATTCTGTTTTAGAGCTTTGTGATTTTCAATCAGCTTGATAAGGCAGTAACTTTGTTTTAACAAACAAGCACCCAAAGTAGTTTTTAATTTTCCTAAATTCAACAGATGAGGCATCGAAAAAATATTACTATAGTTGACATATGGTCTTTTGGGGTAATTTTTATGAATACGGGGTCTGATCAGAATGGTCTAGTCTTAGTTAGAACCCAGCAAATGCCAGTGGATCAAAAACACTCGTTCATACTGTGTGTTTTAAATCAGTTTGCTGACTTCCGACCCATACGAACTGAGGTCATTGTGATCATTATCAAGTCAGTAGAAATGAACAGTGTAAGCGAGAGACCACTAAGGGGTTTGGTTGCGGATTTATCGTGTCACCTACCACTATGGGGTCTATCTGGATGATCCGCTTATGGTATTTGAAAGTTTGGGTTTCATAATACGCATGCTTGGAATAGACACTTAAAGGGACAAAACATCGCTTTCAATTTCACAGGATTCGAAATTTATCGCAATTGATTTACAAGAATGCGAGATGCTATGCTTCATGACTATTGAACTTGCACTTTGATTCAAGTTGGTCTTAGGGTGCGCACCCTTACTTATATCAAGTTTGAAATGATCCATGTGATTACGTTTCTGGACAAAAAATTACTTAGAAATTCTACTTAAAGTATATTTTAGTAATTTGGAAACATGCCTGTAAAATGAGCATCACTCATTAGATATCAACCAATATCAATGCGTGCCGCTAACGAGACCATCAATAAAACAGGAGTTCAAAAAATAAATACCTAATACGAAATCATTTTTGGAAGGATAAGACACTATGCCACTAACCACAAACCGTTGCACATTTCACTCTGCTAGGTATGTCCTTTGAACCGATCCAACAGTGAATATGAATTGTCATAGTTTCATACCCCTTTAGGAACAGCCTTGATTTTGATCAGACTGAATCAAGCCCTGCGAAAACAACAACTTACCGGTTAAGTTCCAAAAACAGTTGGCTTTTTTAGTATTTTATTAGTCTTATAGCTTAAGGGATCCTGCAGTTCTAATTTAACTTCATTATTCACAAATCTGCATTCCTTTTTGGAGTGGCAAAACTTATTTGCTACAAGAAAGCATTCCTTTTTTTGAAACCAAGGTTTGCAAATCATAGCTGCTTAGGAAAACGTTGGCCATAAATCCGTCAACGAAAAGTGGAGTTATCAGTACGGATTTCGGTATCGCTGTTCGACGACTTGAGGGTGAAAATTACAAGAAAAGCCTGGGTCAGAATGGGATGAACAACTTCGGAGGCTTACTTTTGCCGGTCTGCCAAAACTGTCAAACTGGAAACATAACCTCAAACTGATCCGCTTTTCGTTACCAAATTCACTGATCAACACGCAAAAATTTGGTATGAAAAATGTTGAACCAACTACCGGATAAAATAAATTCAGTCATCAAAATCATGAAAATCATTGGAAAAATCCGCGTTTAATTGAGTTGGTACTATTATTGGTTTCCAACTTATTATAGTAAGAAAGTAAAACCAGCCAGCGAGAAACGGTCTAACATTTTAGGCACGGCATTTGCTTTGGAATTTAGAAAACAATATTTTAACATTTTTACACGATTTATGCAATGATGCTATAACAATTAGAAGATAACAGGAACTGAGGTAATTTAGCGGTTGACATGGCAAAGCTTACCTGTAAGGCATGACGAATTTATTTGTATCGTTCAAATTCATTGTCGCAACCGGGTTCATTTGAAATGAATCATTCCGTGAGCAAACGTTCGACGTCACCCATGTGAATTATTGATTGGTTCCAACTTAGTCCAGACATATCTCACATTTACCGAATGTCAAATATGTAAACTTATGATGAACATAGTTGATCAAAATTCCCACATAGTTTTCATATTCAATCTCGGGAAAACTGCAACGCAAGATGAAAGGTACATCGTTTATTTGTCCACCAATTACCACATAGTCTTACCATGATTGGCTTACTCGACTGAATGCTGATTGGTTACGAATTAGGTCAAACATTCAGCAATGGAGATAGCAAATGTCTAACGGGATTAATGTGTTCACTAAGATCATACGTTCTCATTCAAATTCATTCGATTGAACTCATTTCTAACAAATTTTCCGGATCGAACCAAAGCTTATTTCGAAGCGGGTAGCCGAACCGGTAGGCCGGTGAGCCACACTTTCAGTGAGAGTTTTTTCAGGCAAGTCAAACTTACTCGTTAAGAATGTTCATTAGTGTTCTGTATCAAAAAGAAGTTTTGATATTATCAACCAGTTAAAGTGACAAAGGATTTATTCAGATAAGTGTATTTTGAATTACATCATAATTGATAACTATCCCAAAGCACTTCAGCATTGTAAATTTGTCGAATTACGCTCTGCCATACTTACGCACGTTAGGATAGTAGTCGTAACGATGATAGATGTAGATGAACCTCTGTTTGGAAGGAGATCAACGAAAACTGTATGGCTATAGTTATTTTTTAGTTCCTCAAACTTCCACGAAGATGATTATTCTGCCAAGTCATTTAGCACAATCTATCCAAAGAAGACAATCTTACGTCATTTGGTTCTGACTACAGAATTTAGGGGACGATGTCTCTACCTAGACGAAATAGCTTCACGAATCAATATTGCCAACCAAAAAGATAAATTATTTTGGAGATTCTTTGATGGTGCATGGCGGACCTGTTGAATTGCGGCATACGTATGCGAAAATAATCCGTTCTTGTATTTAAGCATTGAACGTTATCACTATCAAGATCGGCCGAACTACTGTCATTTGGTTGCATCCGGCATAAGGGAACAAAATATTGGTCAAAATAAATTATTCTAAAGTGACAAACCCAGTTCCGCTCAAGGCAGAAACGCAAAGTCATTTGTTTTCATTGTTGGTCTAGGATTGTTTAGCGGCACCTTCACATACTGGTTACTCCGTTCCAAGTAATTGTGTTTACATTCGCGAGAAACGAACGATCACTGTGCTGGTTTTTAAGGTAGAAATAAAGAAATAAAACTACATATTACTTAAAAATTCCCAGGACTTAGGACACGAGAGGCTAGCGCTTCGGAATACTTGAATAAACGACTTTCTACTTCGCAGATATTTCATGCAAAATTACGCATTGCTTGTTTGTCGAGAGGTGCAGTGCAATCGATGACCTGTTGCGTGTTTGCTTTTTTGAAGCCCCAAATGATGCAGAGCCTGTTTTCATGCCTTCTTGTAACCGCACCACGTTGTTCGCTTACCCAATGACGTCCTTATTTTCCTGCCTAAGAAATAGTACAGAATCAAGAGGGAGCCAGTTCACTTTCCAAAATGATGTGAAATGTCTGTTCAGCTTGATCACCGTACTCCTGAAGAGTACTCGCAAGAACTAGAAACAGACTGGAACCAAAGCAGAAGGGAAATCACTAATCTCTTAATCCGGCCTAAATGCGCATATAGACTGATTTTGGTTGCTTGATGCATAAAAACTCGATAGCGAAATCCACGACTCAGTCAAAGTTGTGTCGTCTTGCGGAAACTCACAGAGGCCTAGTTGTATCTGAAAACCCTGGGTGACTGGAGGTCTAAAAGGGCATCTGAGATTAGGACCTCTGCTAATTTTTACTGCGGAGAAGGAATTGGAATACAATGTATTCAGTTTGACTATTCAAGAGTTCATGAAGGGAGGTTCGCAACAAAATCGGATTGAGACAGTTAGGATCTGATTAGCTGAGCTTGTTCAAAACTCAGATGATGTCGAGAACACTAAGGAAACGGGGTGTATGCTATGTTTATCAGCTAAGCGCTTTTTATGGAAATGGAGTCGGTCATTCCACCTTCCGGTGTTCTTTGCTATGAACACAAACTGTGAAAATCTACGTGGTATGGTCGCCTGCGAAATGATCGCAAAGTCACAACGAGATTGAAATTTTGATTCTGAGATGACTGCACCACTTTTCCGGATTGAATACCATCGCTTGTGGTCCGCATAGTGCTGCATACAAGGGAGAAAAAGACTTGATCACAAATAAGCTGAAAAATTTGGTATGAAAACCTTCACAATGAAAGGTGAAACAAAATTAGATTGACCCGATATCACCTGTTACGTAATTTGCTTTAAACCTTGATAAATAATCCTTTTGTCAAATCAGAATAGTGAAGAACGTCACTCTTGCTAGCTTTTCTTTTTGCATACAAAGTTGAAGAATAACGTCCTAATTTAGTTGCCAGAATCTACGATCATAAAGCCTAACAAAGAACAGTCCGGAACTCCAGGGTGTTCATCAGATATCGGCTGCACCAGTTCTTGCACTAGGATATCAGCTCAAAAATCTACAAACGTAAAGCTGCGGTTCCGGTGGCATGACAACGATCAGCACTGCTGGTTGTTCAATTAATAATTTTATATGATACTGACAGACAGAAAATTTTGAATTTCTTTGCAACTGGTCAATATCTTTATGGATTCTGTTTAAAAAAAATTATATCTGATAATACTAAGAACGGACGTGATCTAATTGGTAGTTACATTTAGATTTAGAACAGAAAGCTTCTGTTAGAACGAAGATTGATTTTCCATTTCCCATCAAATGAGTCAACCAAACAGCAATAGGTTGCCTGTTTTTCTTCTATTACTTTATCCAGATTTCCAAAAATAAAATCCCTCAAGCGTATTGACGTGTTCAATGAAGCAACCAAGTGTAAAATTCATAATCGAACACTAAATTCAAGGTCGGTGGAAGCAAATGCGGTAATACCCATCTGGAATTTCATCTCGATCTAGAATGTTATTAACAAACAATTAATTGGGCTGCACAAATGATCGACAAGTCTGATAATTCTCATATTAGACGCGTCATGGTAAATCAGACTGTACGATAATTTATTCTTCAGAACAACGTTGAAAATGGCCTTCAGAAATAATTTTCCTAATCATCATAAATTTCATACTATTTAAGGTGTTTTCGGCTTGAATTCACAAACGCGATTCACTGTAACTAAGTGCAATCTAAGTTGCCGAGCGAGATAAAAACATAGCTGTAATTGCAGGTATAAGGTACCTAGAAGAAGGATTTTCCTAATTGATTCACGTTTTTCCGACCGACCGTATGCAGCACCTTCGGAGAAAAAACCCGTCGACCACCGGAATGAAACTCATGCGAGTTTAAATCTACAGATAAAATCAGCATGTTTGCTCTTTGTCGCTTGTTCAGTTGGGCGAAAGAGAAAATTATTGCTAATATCTAGGGTGGTAGATAATCAGCAACCGTGATTTTGAAACTTGGAACGAGATGGAACCACATAAGAGCCAAATGAGACTCATGTAGCACAGTGCAGGGCGACAGCGAATCGCTCTCTATAGCCATCGCGAACAGCCGATAGGGAATCGAAATCGCAGATCTTATTGGATTGACAGACGTTTGATCCACTTGGCAATTTCAGGCCTAAATCAGCTCGCTTCTAAGGCATTACATAATTATTCGTCTTCACATGCCAGAAGGAGCAACATTCTTTTGGTATATGCTCCCACTCTACAGATGGCAGGCGCTTCCCGATATTGCATTGAGTATGTGAAATGAAATCGTATCCCTGTTTCAACTTAGTTGGTTTTGCGCGTTAAAAATGTCACTGTTGTTACAGCATGATCCAACGAATACAAGTACATATGACAAGCCTTATGATATTGTGAAATTTTCTAGTGTTTTCAGATTTACTACATCGGGGTACAAAGAAATAGCAAAATTAGTTGCGAGTCCTAGATACTGGACGCGTTGTCAAGGAGACAAAGTTTACGTTTAACGGAGTGCACTCAAACAAACTTCAGTTCAGCATTTGCAGTAAGATTAATCGGAATTTGTTCTTAATGGAAATTTTGTCTACTCATCACTGATACTTCGAAATCTAGTTATTTAGGATATACTTTTCGCCTGTTCACGGGACAACAATTTTGACTTCATTATTTAATGTGAAAATGTTATTTTCTTGAAGAAGTAACTCTGTCGGACTTTGTGATTATCATCCATAATCATACGGCTTTTTCTGAATGGATATTATTTACATATCTAGGTTGGTTTTCACTCTCTATGGTCGAATGATCCCAGTGCTGAATCTTCCGTTTTTTTCATTTACTATCTTCAAGCATTCAACGTTTGCTTATCACAGGTCCTAGAATTTGTCTTACTATCTTAGGAAATTTCGACTTTCACAACCGCGAGCGGCTGGTACACTCCTCTGACACTTCGGTCATGGGACGCGAAACCGAACAATTCGCTGTGATCAAAAATTTATCTCAGCTAATTGACCACCCCACACGTACATCCCCTCAAACTCTTGATCATTCCTGATCTCTACTCAAATATTCATACTCTTACCCCCTTGGCTGATCAGACTGCGTTATTATACCCCCTGTCAACGCCCCCCGCCACAAACATCCACCCTCCTCAATTTACAAATTTCGGCGCTACAATTCAGCCAACTGGGATGACTTCCGCGACGTCTTAGCTTCCTGGCTTTGGTATCACTGTTGTTCTACTTCGGAAGTTTCCATATCTGCTTCCAACTTTACTAACACTGTTCTTCAGGACATGAATCTCCTCAGTCTACCCTTTCCAAACCAGGCAAACTCAAATCCGTCTACTGGTTTGATCACGCATATTATCATGCTATAGGTTTGAAGCACTCAACATTACGAAGCTGGTGTCGCTCGACCACTCCCGCCTGCCACCAACGCTTCGTGCAAGCTGGGAGAACGCATTCAGCAACCATAAGGAGGACCAAACAGCGGTTCGTCCGCTGCAAAGCACGACGCATGATCTCGTCCGCCACCGGTAACCGAACATTTTGGCCCCTTGCTAAAGCCGTCTCCCACAATTTCAGCCCTCCGAATTCCTTTCCCATATGTAATTCCTCTGTTGATCTTGTTTATGAACCCCAGGCAGAAGCTAAGGTTTTTGTTTCCCCGTTTGCCTCCGATTTCGCTTAACCCTGTTCTCCTAAATCTCTGGCTTCTTCTTCTCACTGTCTCTTTTTCTATCTCATATTACCACCAAGAAAATGCCCATGCATTATGTCCTCTGAACATCACCAAACCACCCGGTCCGAACGGTATTCGAACCATCGTCCTTGAAAGGTGTCGCATCTCCTTCCTTTCTCCCAAACTTTCCACCCTCCCAACCTCCTAGAAACAGGTAATGATTTCTCCTATTCCCAAACCGGGTAAACCCAATAATCCTAACAACTGTCGTTCGATCTCCTTCATACCTGTTATCTCCAAAGTGTTTGAAAATGTCATCTAAGGCCATCTACTTTCGTTTCTCGAGTGAGAAAGACTACTGAGCCACTCCCAGATGTGATTTCCGATCTCCTCATCCAACGGACAATCTACTGGCCTCTGTGTCAACTCCTGATCGGCTTCACTCAACAACCATGGATAAACAAACTTGGTCACACATTCCCACATTTTTCCGCCTATGTAGGTCAATTCTTTGTTCTCCTTGGATATTCACTTTCATTTGCATGCAGCTTGGGAGAAAGGCATCGGTCGGTGAGGCTTCTCTTACTGTTTAACGCTGAACGATGATGATGAACGACTGCTAACTTTTGTTATGGATTTAGTGGTCATGGCTGACCGCTGATTCACATTTTCTTTATTATCTCCAGCGAAAGATTGTCTGGTCACCGACTACATTTTTGTTTTATTCTGAGGACATTTGGTCGCAATGGTCCTTACGTAGGCCTTTCTAGTGATGGTGCCATTAGAATACCTCTTATTCCTGTTCTCTCGCGTTCTTCCCTAGATAGCGTCCAAATTTCTCCAAACCCGATTGCGCCGGATGATTCACTTCTCCGTGCTCGATGTCCATTCAAACTGGTGATCTTCAATGTGCGATTATTCATGCGTATAGGGAAACAGGGGTATTTAGTTCCTACATTGGAGACCCTAGCCATCGATGCGTGCTGCGCCCGAGAAGCTCGCATTTGAGACTCCAGCTCTGTTATCCGACTGACATTTCCATCTAGTCCTTTCGGGAAGTTTCATATGCGTCATTCTGGAGACCTTGAGACTGCGGTTTCTGGTGTTCCCGGCCTTCATGTTGCTGTTAGTGAGAGGGCTGAGGCCGCACTACTTGACTGGATCCCAGTCCACAGTCGGTATGTTGAGTGAGATTTGGGCTGAGCCAAACTTAGAAACGAAGACAGAATGTCACCAGAATATATATCCATTATGATCACTATCTGGATAGGTGAACGAGATTTGGCCGGAAGCACACGACTGGCCTGGCAGTTATTATCACTCGACAGGTATACGTACATGTTACTGTTCTGCCTAAATATCCTTAAACCTGTGCGCCTCGAATTGGCATGTCACCAGAATGTAATTTGTCGCCTCAAGGGTGTGCATGGAAACTCTTCATATTTTGTACAACAAGCGTTATCTGAACGTCTCACCGCATCATGTAACCGCACAAGAAAATGAATGCTTGAGTTTGTATTCCTGTTATTCGGCCAAGCTTTTTGATAACAAACCAAATCCGTGAACATTGGTAGTCGATGGACCCGCGATTGCCTTTTGTAGTTTTTGCCCATTTTCTTATGGTATCTAGCGGCCCTAGTATACTAATTTTACTTCATACTTTGTGATGTTCCATGATGTCGACAACAACTATCCACCGGCTAGGCAGCTCGTCAAATTATCACATCACCGCGTCCAACATATTTTAACTAATATCAAGATTCCGACTGTTTTATGTGAAACATACTCCGGGCCTAAATGTTTTCGCCTGATTTGCTTCAAGTTGAAAGAACACCACTGTTCAAGGTAACATTTTGCTGCATTCCGGCAGAGTGCAACGTGGAGTATCCTTCGGGGACATTAGTGCTTTTTGTTTTCATCTATTTTCTTAGATAAATTTTCGTCATCACAACGACGAATCCATGGTGCCCTTTATCTGGATCCGCTGAAAATTACTCTCCTGTTATTCGTGTCGTAGGGAACAACTTGAAATGCTTTATACTCGCTTCCGCTCAGAGCAGTTAGATATTATTCCGTTCTATCTGGGCAGGAGTGCAAGAAATATCGGCGACAATCCACCTCAGAACTAGAGAAAAGACTTATCATATTTTTAACAGGAATGCAAATAACTTTTTTGCGCTGTTGGATGCGATTGATTTCCTGCATAAAACTTACTCTTGGTATGATGCATTCATCAAATATCATGCCATTGTTGGTCTTTTCAGTTTAAAACCCAGGATTCACTCAGATACAAAACGTTAACTTGAGCAAGGTTTGTTTGTCAGTTCACTAACTCCTATCCTACGGGACTAACAGATTTCCCTATTTCTGGTTCACTGTTTCACTGTCAAGATACGAACGCAAGCGTTCAACCTATTGCGCTGGGGTGGCCTTGGCGCACGGTCAATTTTGATCTAAATCACGAAATCTCCCAAATGCAATTTCTCTTGTACGTGTTCAAGGACGAAAATTAAACACTAATTAATGTAAAGTATCCTTACCAACCCACTTCAATCTGTAAATCTATGCGTACTAGTGAATGGAGTATTCTATAGTATGTGCTTTTATTGGACCAATGACATTTTTAGCGTTTACGGATATAACCTGGGGCAAATCCTGAAATTTTTCCAAACTAGTTTGCACAATTTCCGTTCTCCACTAAGTTTGGATTTTTCATGTTGAGAAGAGCTTATTTCGGCAACCGAAGTCACTCATATCTCTCTGGCCCTGGTACAGTCCAGAAAACAGGTATGATAAGGATATCCTATAAATACATTCATGATATATGCTTCTATTGCTTTATACCTGGTGAATACAAGAACCCTCATTGTATTATGAAATAAAATTTTTGAAGTGCATCACAGCCACCAATATGCATTTACGTGAACCTGTGTCCTTTCTCACTTTACGTTTGCGAGAACCAACAGTTGTAAAAATTCGCTTAGATTACAGCTACAACGCCAGTGAACCATCTCTTACGGTCGGATCCACAATGGTTGGATTTGGATTTAACTTGTGAAATTGCTGTATTTC
>LUCM01000208.1:164195-175654 GCA_008360955.1 Fasciolopsis buskii
AGAGAGATTTGGTCTGTTGTTGAATGTCCCAATACTTTATACACAAAACGGCTAACTTGTCAAAACCATTTTTCTCAACTTCTCACCGTAGATAGGGCTGCGTTGCCTAAGCAATTTTGACTACAGTTAAAACTCCGATAATTGTGAATCAAACATTTCACTGCTTCCTTATCGTGAGAAACCTGGGATTTTGTTCCCTGTGATGGACGACGCAATGCGGTTTTTGTAGTTGGTAGTCTCGTCCATACAAAATCTCAGATCAGTACTGGTTTGTCCATGGAATTTCTTTAGTACTTTGCGAACTTGGAACGTGAGAGCTGAATTTTTTTGCCTGTGTTCGATCTATCTTGTTCTGTCTGGGTTTAACATGGAAGGCCAAACCAATGTGTCAAGAGTATGTCAAGACGTTGCACTGTCTTTATGGTGGCTTTGTAACTGGTGCCAGTAATTGATAAACCATTTCGTAGCATCGAGCTCATGTGGAAGGTGCATGAGTGCGACTGTAGACGACATAAGAAGCATCGTCTGTAGTGCCTTAGAAAAGAAAACAGAAACATATTTTGAAAACACTCTTAGTTTAATAGTTTTGGGCAGGTAAGTATGATAAAACTTATGGTGGTTGAACTTGTCCTTATGCTAAAGAAGTTTGTTTATCAAACCGCTCCTTTGAAAGTGAAAGTGCGAATGATAACGTCAGACCTATTTCTCAAATAGATGATCACTTATTGATTTTGTTCGTTGAGTAATAATGAGTATTACGAAAAGTATAGTTCGTTACTTGTCCTTCAATCCTAGACGGAAAGCTACTGTATGAGGCGAAGTTAAACAAAACCTGTTGACATGCATTACCATGATTTGAAGGATAGTTGAGGAAAACGTCAACCACCTCTTAATATTTCAGTGTACTCATTGGCCAGTTGAATCGAAGCTCTCAAGCATACTTTGTTCGGGAGATTTTTACTTTGCCATTTTTCACAAATGGCGAGAAAACTGGGTATGCGCGTGAAATTCCACCTTGATGAATTGCTCCACTTCCGAGACTGAAAGGGCGAATTCATGCGGTCTGTAACCGATCCATCGAGGAAGTTGGGAGTTTTGAGAATATGAACAGTGATCGTTTTATGAAAGACTAAAAATTGATGTCTTTAGTTTATGTCTGATATTGTGCTGATTCGCATCAAAATATGAAATAGGTAGAGTGATTTTGGGCTTCCATATGACAGAGTGCTTTGGTATATTGGGCTGTACAGAATGGCCACGTGCGGTGTTAATACAACGACAACGGAGTATGCTGATGATATAATATTCCCAAAATATGATTAGATTTTCATAGATCTGCAAATCTACAGATTCTATTTGCGTAAAAACTGAAGGTTGTGAATGTTTTGGCCAGCGAAAAATTTATTCGAAGTTCGTTTTACATATTTTCAAAATCTTAATTTTAACCAATCTGTCAGCACACTCACTGACCGGCACGCGATGCTCTAAAACGTGTGTCAGGAAATTGTTGCAAAGCAACTTGATGTTCAATGTTCAACCGTTTCGTTTTGTCCATCATCTCAAAAATGTAAAAAATGTATTCCAACGTAAGCCATTTCGCTTGACTTGCTAAAATGCGTATCCTAGCATAGACTTCCAACGCCTAGCGGGAGCTTGGTCTCATGGATTTTTTCAAGCGCTTCATTTCAAAGAAACAAGAATTTCGGAGATTCAAAGAAATATTCCCAGCAAGATTTGATCAGAGTTGGTTAAATTCGGTGCTTTCACGCAAATACTTTTGCTCCATTTCTTGAAAATGTGAAGTTGTCAAATCTTAATGTGTATCAATTCCCGATTTATATCAAGTTTCGGTCTTAATTGGTACGAGCAACACCAGATCTGCATCCTATTAAAATCAAAATTGGTCTCCGGAATTCGCACATGCTGCTGCAATTAGGTATTGAAAATTGGAATACAAAATGTTATTTCAAAATGGGTGTAGAGGGGTTTGAAAATATGTGTGCCTAGGTAACGTGGTTCCAGGATTGTGACATGTGAACAATTTCATCTAGTGAAACCTGCATCTTATCATTGCCCGAAAATCAGGTGTACAAATACACTGCAATTAAAATCTACTTTGTCATTTTGTGCTTTTGTGATATCCACTTGATCAAATCTAATGGCAGGATCTGACAAAAGTTATGATTTTTCCGGTCACCATAATACTGAGATACTAATCGATAAATTCGAAGCCCTATGTAGCCCCAAGGGATCGACTGCCCCACATCACTGATTTCTATATTTCTCCAGATGAAAACGTTTGGCTGTTTTGCCCAAAATAAAACGCAGTTAGTTTGGGTGGATGCCTCCAGGCATCCACCCAAACTACTGCGTTTATTTGGGCCAAACAGCCAAACGTTTTCATCTGAGAAATATAGAAATCAGTGATTGGGCAGTCGATCCCTTGGGGCTACATAGGCTTCGAATTATCGTTAGTATCTCAGTATTATGGTGACCGGAAAATCCATAACTTTGTCATATCCTGCATTAGATTGTTCAAGTGTATCACAAAAAGCACAAAAATGACAAAATAGATTTTAATTGCAGTGTTATTTTGTACACTGATTTTCGGGCAATGATAAGATGGCAGTTTCACTAGTATGAAATTGTTCACATTCACAATCCTGGAACCACGTTACCTAGGCACACATATTTTCACCCTTACACCCATTTGAATAACATTTGTATTCCAATTTTCATACCCTAATTGAGCAGCATGTGCGAATTCCGGAGACAATTTTGATTTTAATAGGATGCGATCTGGTGTTCTCGTACCAATTAAGACCGAACTGATATAAATCGGGAATTGATACACATTAAGATTTTGACAACTTCACATTTTCAAGAAAATGGAGCAAAGTATTGCGTGAAAGCACCGAAATTTAACCAACTCTATCAAATCTTGTGGAATATTTCTTTGAATCTCCGAAATTCTGTTTCTTTGAAATGAAGCGCTGAAAATCCATGAGACCAAGCTCCCGCTAGCGTTGGAAAGTCTATGCTAGGATACGCATTTTAGCAAGTCAAGCGAACATGGCTTACGTGGTAATACATTTTACATTTGAGATGATGGACAAAACGAAACGGTTGAACAGAACATCAAGTTGCTTGCAACAATTTCCTGACACACGGTAGAGCATCGCGTGCCGGTCAGTGAGTGTGCTGACAGATTGGTAAAATTAAGATTTTGAAAATATGTAAAAGGAACTTCGAATAAATTTTTCACTGGCCAAAACATCACAACCTTCAGTTTACCGCAAATAGAATCTGTAGATTTTGCAGATCTATGAAAATCTAATCATATTTTGTGGAATATTATATCATGCAGCTACTCCGTTGTCGTGTATTAACACGCACGTGGCCATCTGTTACAGCCCAATATAACCAAAGCATCTGTCATATGGAAGCCCAAAATCACTCTACCTATCATATTGATGCGAATCAGCACAATATCAGACATAAACTAAGACATCAATTTTAGTCTCATAAAACGATGTTCATATCTCAAAACCTCCAACTTCCTCGATGTATCGGTTAACAGACCGCATGATCCTCTTCAGTCTCGGAGTGGAGCATTCATCAAGGTGAATTTCACGCGCATACCCAGTTTCTCGCCATTTGGGAAAATGGCAAAGTAAAAATCTCCCGAACAAAGTATGCTTGAGAGCTTCGATTCAACTGGCCAGATGAGTACACTGAAATAATCAAGAGGTGGTTGACGTTTTCCTCAACTCATCCTTCAAATATGGTAATGCATGTAAACAGGTTTTGTTTAACTTCGCTCTACAGTAGGCTTCCGTCTAGGATTGAAGACAAGTAACGAACTATACTTTCGTAATACTCATTATAACTCACACGAACAAATCAATAAGTGATATCTCATTTAGAAGAAATAGTGACGTTATCATTCGCACTTTCCTTCAACAGGAGCGGTTTGATAAACAAATACTTTTAGCAATAAGGACAAGTCAACCACATAAGTTTTCATCTTACCTGCAAAACTATAAACTAAGAGTGTTTTTCAAAATATGTTTGCTGTTTCTTCTAAGGCACCTACAGACGATGCTTCTTATGTCGATCTCAGTCGCACTCATGCACCTCAACATGAGCTCGATGACGAAATGTTATCAATTACTGGCACCAGTTACAAAGCACCATAAAGACAGTGCAACGTCTTGACATATTGCCTTCATTGTTAACCAAGACAAGTAGATCGGCCAGGCAAAAATCAGTCTCACGTCAAGTTTTGCAAAGTTACTAAGAAATTCCATGGGACAACCAGTGATCTGAGATTTTGTATGGAGAGCTCACTCCGATTGGCAGTCCATCAAGGGAAAAAATCCCAGGTTTCTCACGATAAGGAACAGTGAAATGTTTATTCACAATTATCGAGTTTTACTGCGTCAAATTGCTCAGGCAACGTAGCCCTATATAACCGGTTGGGTGAAAAAAATGGTTTTAGACAAGTAGCTGTTTTGTGTATTAAAGTATGTGGACATTCAACAACAGCCAAATGAATAAAGCAGTAATGATGACAACAGAAAACATTAAAGGATTTTAGATTCCAGTTAGGGCAACTTACGTTCATTAAGTGATAATTGAGTTGTGTAGAAAGCGGGCAAAGTGCGAAAGAGTTGAGAACCATATGACGGAATTAATTGCATGAATTATCTTCCATCAGTTGCGCGGAAGTGAAAAATACTTACGTCTTTGCGAAGTGAGCTAGTGAAGAGTGGGGAGAATTTGAATGTTCTTTCGTGATGAACCGCAATAAATTTCTTTTGGGTTTCTAAAATTATCCACAGGACTACAAATTCTGGTGTAACATGCGATATTCAAAGTCTAAATTACTAAAGCCTCTTCATTGAAGTGAAAACAGATGCAACATAAGTAGGCTGGCGAAGATTATGATTTATTGCAATTCCAAGGTATCCAGCAGAATGTCGTCGCGTTATGTTCGAATTCTCTGAATTGATTTCAGTAGAACATTCAGGGCTGTAGGTGCACATAGAGTCATTTAGGAGAGAACAGGCATCATTCATGCATTTACCGGGATTGGGAGTGCGGTTGTGAGCTTTGGTTAGCTACGGAGATATAAGGAACCTTACCGAAAGACACACGTATTATTGTCATCCGAAGGCAAGAGACTAACTCTAATGACGTCAGTTTATTAAGCGAACTGTTGTCAGCCGGGACACGGAAAATGTGCTTCGGGAAAAAAGCGTAAATGAGCTGTAACCCAAAAAATCCGTGAGTAGAAAGTGAAGCGGAATGAGCTGTACATTTTGTGTTCTGTATGGAGTCGCTGACATGAAAAAGGACCTAACAAAAGTTGAACTACCGGAAGTATCATTTGGAAGAATTGCAAATGCTTTTGTTTTTCAACGATGTAGGATGATTCACTATAATTGAGGAAGCCCACTCGGAAGCATTTCACATTTCTGACCGGCAAAGGCAAGTGGCGAGTTATATAGTCAATGAAATCCAAAATAGAGGAAGAACAACAGTAAAAGTTAAGTTATTGGAAAGTGCTTAGAATAGCATGTTTTCAACAACATTCAGGGTTTTCGAAGTGCACGCGATCCGACGGAACTTTCTCGCGCTCTTCTTGGCCACAGGTGTATTAAATCAGTCCTCCAACGATTGGTAATCATTTGACAATGCGAGGATAAAGTGAGAAATTCTATCAGCATTGGTTTAACGGTATATGCAATTTACTTGGTAAGGTCTCCTTAAGTGGATAAAATAAAGGCGCCGTATACTGCAGAATGATCGTTATAAGTGTAAACATTTGAATTGCACAAGTGTTACGCTTAAAAATGTTTCTGTTCACAGTAGAAGAATTCATTTAGCAGCCAACCAACTTGTAACAGTAACTATGTTCTGTAAGTAAGAATTCTCATTCAATATACCCTAAATTAGAGCAGCCAATGGAGCGAACTCCAAGGTAGACAATTTTGATTTTAATTAGGATAATAGCGACTGCTGGTGTTTCATACTCGGCGGAGCGAAAAGTATGTGAAACAAGAGCGTGAAGA
Organism: Fasciolopsis buskii; assembly: GCA_008360955.1. NCBI lineage: Eukaryota > Metazoa > Platyhelminthes > Trematoda > Plagiorchiida > Fasciolidae > Fasciolopsis > Fasciolopsis buskii. The sequence continues at coordinate 170,273 of LUCM01000208.1, forward strand.
GTAAATGCATGGGTAACCAGAATTGATACATCATTAAGATTTTGACAACTTTCTACAATTTCAAGGAATAAATGAAGAGCAATGTATTAGACGTGAAAAGCATAACCCGAAAATTAACTCCAAGCCCATTCTATCAAATCTTTGTGGAATCACCTTCCCTTTTAATACTCACGAATCTGAACCCTTTATGAAATGCAGCGCTAAATCCATGAAACAACAAGCTCCCAGCTAGCAACCCAAACAAGACAGCAGCGGAAACTGTCATAACTCAAAGCTACGTTAAAACGCAATTTTTAGAAACGCTACAACCAGGACCCACGAACACATAGGCTGCTACAGTGAACATGTTATCCCATTTTTTCACTTACAACAATATTATTTTTGAGCATGATGGACAAATAACAGTTGAACCAGAAACAGGGTATCATCTGCTTATGCACAATTTACCTCGACATGCACCTCTAACGCTACACTCAACCCCTACCGAAATCAACTCTGTCAGCAGCCATATATTACCAACTTCGGATATGGACCTACATCAGGCGCTAGAAGCATCGCACTGCAGGTCGAGTTAGAGCTATGTGTCCTGACAGAAAGGTTAAAAATAAAAGAGTTATTGAAATATTTTTAAAAGAGAACTGAACCAGAGAAATAGAAACTTCATTTTCACTGGCCAAATATAAACATCAGAAGATCCCAATCAGTGGGGACAGGATTGCACAAAGTGCAACGATAGAGAAACGGATCAGACTGGTCACAAGAATCTATGAAAATCAGTATATCTATTGTTGAGAAATATGTATCTATCAGTGAGCAACTACTATTGACAAGTGCATAGAGCTTGTCGTGTATTAACGACCGCCACGTCGCCATGAACAACACTGTCTACACGAAACTAGCCATATAACAAACATCACTGTCACATACCATAACAAACCGGGCACAAAAATCCAATCTACTACCACATCACTATAAACATTGACTGCGAATCAGCACAATATCACAGATCAATCACTCATACAAATCTTCATGAAACAATTTTAGTCTCATAAAAACGATGTTCATCACTCTCAAAAACCTTCAACTTATCCCTCGATGTATCGTTAATCAGAAGCTGCAGTTAATCAATACCCGCTGCTTCAGTCCCCTCGGAGTGGAAGCATTCATCAAGGTGAATTTCACCTGCCATCCACACAATCCACACAGTTTTCCGCAGCCATTCATGGATAACCTTGGACCTGAAGGAAATGCAAACAACCGCCCGAGCAGCACCAGCAACAGCGATCTATGCTTGAGAGCTCGATTCAACTGGCCAGCATGAGTAACCAACGACAGTCCAATACTATATGCAAAAAGACGAACTGTCGTGTCATCAGTCTTAGCCTAGATGTTTCCACCAAACTCATTTCCCTTCAAATAATATCCTACATAACACTTCGACTCACCATTGTAAATCACATGTCGTTTTTATGAGTTAACTATACGAACTTGACTAATGACAAAGAATGTAGACTCATCCGTCTAGGATTGAACGACAAGTAGAATATGAAGACTATATCACTAAGGTACAAGTAAATACTGGATGTGCAATCAATTATATACATGTGTTGAGTTAGGAAACGATCAACCAGGACACATGAACAAAGCTCTAATAAGCCCATCCATCTCACTTCATTAAGAAGAAATAACAGACAACTCTACAATATCAAACCACAACCACTATTTTCACAGATCAAAACCGCTTTATGATTAACACAATCATATTCATATTTTAGCAATAGAGGAACAAGTCATATCACTACATACAGGGTCACCACTAACTTCACCTTTGCAAATTCAGTCCACTAGCAAGACTAGCACAACGAACTTAAGAGTGCCTATTTTCCATTGACAAATACCGTCATTCTACTATTGCCTCTGTCTCTTGCTCACGTCTAAACGTACAGCAGATCCACCTCAAAAACGCGAATCGTCCCTCGTATCTCCGCAGTCTACTCAGGCAGTCCGGCCACTCAGCTGCACCGTCACATAAAACAAAGTTACTCAGAGATCAGTACCGAAAACATTATATGGGCATTAATAACCTCAATGCGTACAGCACGCCTTGCATCCATTTACTCTAAAACACCAAATAGAAAGACATTCAGTCGGACTATCACGTACTATTGACCAACATGCCTAACTTTCATTTGCTATTATTATCAAACAACAGCATACCAACTACACCTTAAAACTTAACAAAGTGTACTGGATCACAGGACAATAAAACAATTCAGTTCTAATACAACAAGATTACATCTGCACAAAGTATTAACTAAGAATATAACAGATGGCAACCTCAGTACTTATCAACCTAGCCTGATAAACTCTCGATAGACTTGTATATACTGATGAGAGTCCTCCACGTCCGATCGGCAGTATCAGTTCACTATTCAAGAACAGACACAAAACACCAGGTTATGCTCGACACGAATATAAGGAAACATGAAAGTGTAAAATACGTCAACAAAATCTACCGACGCTTCTTACAACGTCAGCCAGTACAGCGATCATATACTTGTCACACAGCAACGCTAACTAATATAAACACACTAGGGACTCTGATAAAAAATAAGTTTTAAAGACAAGTAGGAGTCTTGTTTTGCTTGTACTTTGACATGACAAGATGGTACATTACATAACAACACAGCACTATGAATAAAGCACGTTACATATGACACGACAACAGACAAACATTAAAGATTTTTAAGCATATCAAGATCAGCAGACTATTACATTAATGATAATGAGTTAGTGATACAGAAATAGCAGGCCAAAGATCAGAAAGACGAGCTTGAGATATCTCATTCTATGCACAGAGACAATTAATTGTCATATTATAAAAAGCTCTCCATCCCATCTTAAGCCGCGGAAGTCGAGATACAACACAACTACATCACCTGCAGCATCTATTGCGAACACTGAGCGACCAATCTACGGAATGAAGATCTGGGAGATATAAAATCTTAGAACATGTTCTTTTCGTGACTGAGAGCCCCACCGGCTAAATACAAAATTTCGGCTTGGGTTTCATACAAATTTATCTCAACAGTGATCTCACAAAAAAAGATGGACACATGGTCTGCAAAACATGACGAACTATGCACTTCACATAACGTCGAAGCTCCTAAAAAATCAACTAAAATACGCCTATATCAATATAAAGGTAAAACAGACTGCAACATAAGACGTAGCTGACTGGCGAGACTAAATATAACTTATTGCAAATTCCAAAGAACATATATTACCCAGCCATGAATGTCCGTCGCGCGAGTATATTATCGAAATCTCCTGATGAACAGATAGAACAACTTACAATAATGCAGTCATGCAGTGCATCATATAAGGAAGTCATTTAGAATCGAAGAGAATCCAGCGCCACAAAAATACTGCATGCTTACGGCATTTACGAAGATGGAGTACGCGGTTTCGCCGAAGCATGTGTTATAAGTCACTTCTGGAATCACGAGTCAATACAATCACATATGAGCACAACCTATCCTGAAAGAACAAATACAATTTTAAACTTGCGTACTACACTATAGACCCAAGAGACTAACTCTAATGAGTTCATTTATAAAGCGAACTGTTGCAGGCCCAAGACACTTGCAAAAAATCGGTCCCTATCCCGTCAAAATAGAAAACGCAATAAATGAGACCCGGGTAACACCACGCACAAACAAATCCGACACTAAAACAATATGAAGTCGAAGAATAGAAAACTAATACACAATAAATATGTCTATGCACATATGAGAGTCACTAAGAGTAAACATGACAAAAGGACCTAGACATCTAATCACAATACCATGAACCTTATTCACCAGGAAGTACATTTCGCAAAGCATTCTCATTGCTAAATGCTTTTGTATTCTTCCACGATGTTAGGAGTGATTCTACTATAATTGACGGACACCCGCCCATCTCGCAAAAGCATTTCACAGTTACATCAAAACCGTCTCTCGAGGATCCCAAGAGCAGCAAAGATGGCAAGAAATGTTATATTTATAAGTACATGAAACATCTCCAAAAATAAGAACAAAAGCATGCATGGAAAGAAGCAACAGAATAAACAGTATAGTATATATGAAAGAATTATATAATATACATCTGCAACTAACATTCAGATGGTCTTATCTGAGAAGTGTCAATCACACCGACATCCGACCGGAAACTATTCTCCTGCGTAACATTCCTCACCAGGAGTTAAAGTTACACCTCAGATTCACTGCAACAACGACCTGGACTTAAGAAAATATCATCTTTATTTGAACCAATTCTTCCGAAGGAAAAAAGAGAAATAAATTGCTAAATATCGATCATAAGGTAATCAACCGCGTAACCGGTTATTTACAAGTATTGCACATGTGTACTCTGCTAATGCCTGCTGGTCAAATTGGTCTCCTTAATTAGAGCCAACAGCAAAAAGCGTACTCGCCGTACTACTGCAAATGAATCGCATATACAGTGTTAACACCTTGGAATGCCACAATGTTACGTTTAAAAATGTTGACTGTCACAGTAGAGAATGCCCAATTAGGTATAGATACGTTATCGTCCTTGGTCAACTTGGCGAAACCCTAATCAGTTCTGTCGCTGACCATATCACAACGCATGGGCAGATACGCTCCGACAGTAGACGTTGTTTTGCGTTAGAAAAGACAAAGTAGCATGCAAACGACAAGGTTTTTTGTGTTGACTTCTCTATAAGTTATCAGCTCACGTTCCTTTGCTCAGTGAACTGAATGTGCTCTCGAACGTCCACCCAAGATTTTGTCAACTTTTAACACCAGCAATGCTTCAGTTCGGACTACCCGCGCCCACAACGCGCTTCATTTAAACATAAACAAAAGCCCTCCATACCTAACATAGTATCTCCCCGTTGGTTTACGACAAAAAGACAATGCATAGAATCAGCATCAACGAATTTGTTGGCTCCATGTCCTGATGTTTTCTTGGTAAAAATGGCCTGATTGGGGTTAACATTTAACAAACATACATATGTCACCCTAATACTGGAAGCCGCAGATCATACTCACATCACAGCCGTTGCGAAAGGAAACGAAAAATATGAGCCAGAAGAGTTCACATGGTGGTTCTCCACATTTCCTCATGTCAAGTTCATCTGGCCTTGGCATAGGATCAGATTCTTTTGTGACGCCGGATTACTAACGGTTGCCCAAACCGAACTAACGGTTTTACCTAAAATGGACACTTGTATCCCAGCCACTGACCAAACAATCTTAACTCACAAGACAGCTGCTGGACAATTGAGGATATCACACAGAACGAATGGGCGACAGATCTGACCGATGTCTAGTTCCTTAGCACTCTCGCAGTGGC
>LUCM01000209.1:0-12251 GCA_008360955.1 Fasciolopsis buskii
TGCCCTTTCGCTTTGCTGCTTTCTTCTTCAAAATTATCTTTTGGTTTCCACAGGAATTCTTTCATGCTTGTTGAACACGCATCTCATATCCACAGTCCATCCCCGTAAATGTGTGTGTGTGTGTATGTGTGCCTTTTCGAAACTGGGACTGATAAACTGGCTTTTTCGATGGAATAACGTGTCTTGTGTGTTTACCTAGAGAAAGCTGCCTGCAGGTACAAGTATTATTATTATTATTATTATTATTATTATTATTATTACAGCTATTCTATGTCATTAAGCTCATTTCATTTGCAGGCTGACCGTAACGTGTATATGGGTATGAAAATATTCATATGCCAAACCACTGTTTGATTGCTTCGGGTCTGCGTCATTTGGAACCTTTGTGATCAAAACACCGATTACAATAGCCTTACAGGTTTCAAATATATTTTAACGTATACTCCGCTAGCTGCAATTTCGTTAACGATGATCTGCATTCAGCTAGCCGAACCTATCGATTCATCTGCTGCTATTACACCGAAAACGATCCCATCTGAATGGGTCAATCAACAACAGTTGTCTTGACAAATCTGTAAGCTAAATATTTGTCCGTTTCTTTAAGGTCAGGAAAGAATAACTCCACCTGGAATCCGCCGGTTTCTAATCTACCATACCACGTGCTTCTGTGCTGCTGTATATTTTCAACCGGAAACGAAATCTGTCAGTGTAAAAGCACTCCATTTAATTCATATTGGCCAAAATCTGAGCTACGTTCACACTGTTGCTTCAGGTTACAGTCTTGTGCCAATTGATCAGTTCTCATGTTGAACCCAAAGCAAAGCTTCATTAGAGAACTCTTCTAAATTTGGCACTAAATGGCGTCGTTCTACTTGTCGATAGCTTACTAACATCACTGGGCTAATAGTTGAAATGTGGGAATTAACACTCCGAAAATCCTGGGGATTCGGGTTAGTTCAATTATGGCTCGTTCGGAGGCAGTCAAAAACACTGTATGAACTCGGACAAACCTCAGTGCATACGGCTCGGCAGATGAATACAATTCAGGACTACTTCGATTTAGAAACACTGTCTGAAACAAGCTCGAAAGTGACGAAATAAATATAAAATTCTCCACATCACACAACAGAACCAACAATGTCAACAAATGACCAAAGAAAACCAATGTTATTCCAGCTTTTCGAGTGACGCGAGCAAGCCGCTGGTAACCAGAGTTAAACATGACCACAAAATGTGACTTATGAGGAGTGTGGGCCTCTCAGATACTCTGATCAGTAGCTCTGTTTGATTCGAGAGAGATTAAGACAAAATGGAACTAGGAAGAAATGCCAGACATGAAGGGCTGAGTGATGAGGTTAAAGGTCAAAGACTATAGGCAGCTAGTTAACAAACAACGTAATGCTAACTAAGAGAATCAACAAAGAGAGCTACGAGAGATATGGAAACTGAATTCTACATTCCTAATCCGTGTTCCAATAGACAACCCCATTATGCTGATTGCACAGATTCAACCGAACACAACGGAAATATAATTTTCGGGAACCCTTTTTGAAGTCGTTCCGGAGTTTATCTAATCTTTATTTCAAACTTTTCGTTTTAGCCACTAAATTCCGTCTATGGGAAGTTTTATGAGTGGTAATGTGCCAACAACGCCATGTTCTTAACATTAAAGCATCCACATTTAAAACCAATACATGGTGCATCGATTTTCCGATACACTCCTTACATCATTTGGTCTTGATATTTTTATGAGTGTCCTTGGCAGAGTCGGAAATTTGGTACGAACAAAGTGAAATACACATTGCAGACGCCGTACTCTGAGTCTGACTGATATCCAATACTCCTGTTTCGGAAATTGCAATACTATTTCCAAAACCTAACTGATTTCAAATCTACGCAACTTTGTCGAGCTATGAGATGTCGAATAAAAACAACAAGAAGAGCTTCTTTGGGAGTAAACCAGTAAAGGATAAAAGACAGGGGCCACAGGTTTTTCGGTCCTTTAGCAGACTTAGGTAGCATACAAATTCCTTCTTTGTTTACGTGGATAGACATGCCAGCACAGAACCGTTCTACAAAGGGTCACAAGCAAAATCCCGTATGTTTATCAAGAATTTTGGCTGATATTCTACGTGGTGTTTGGCTATTGAACTTTGACATGTTTTTGGACAACTCACATGGTTTAAGGATCGAATCACATGCAAACTGTTGGATCCATTCAGGCAAATTAGTAGCCCAGTGTGAATCAGGTGAATATTTCTCAATCAATAAAAATAAACATGTGACTTATCAGCCCAGTTTCAGTCAGGCGCGCGCATGGTTTATAAACGCTGATTGCCGTGAGATGTTAACGATCTCAGTTGGATTGAGCGTACTTCCTGACGTTCTCGTACCGCATGATTTTACTGCTGGTCCGTAGTTTCGCGCCAACCGCCGGGTGGGGGGCGGAAGAGGGGCTTAGTAGCTTTTATTGCGTCACGTGAACACCTGAATGTTTGGTAAAAGCTCTCTTTCTCCCTCTCAATGTCAGAAGACGTCATTGCTATGAAGTAGCAGAATCGGTAAAAGAGAATCTGAGGATCGGTTTAAACGTAAAAACCCATGTGAGATACAGACGAAAGTGTTCTGACCGGAAGTTTTATTTCCATGGAACCACCAAAACATTATTGACATTTCTGAGTATGTTTATTTTAATTACGGTTGTTCCGCATTTTCAAGTGCATTAAGAGTTCTTTCGTTCTTTCGTTTTCTATCCGATTGTGAAATGCTCACATGATTTCGTCTAAGCTGCCAGTTTACCTGCCTGGGTCCAACGATTCGCATGAGTCCTGACCGTCGGGCAATGTGTTTATTTTGCAGTTCTCGTCAAAGTTCAGTAATCAGAAGCCACACAGTGCGCTTTCGCAGAATGCTTTCAAATTGGCAAGTTCGCTCCCAAAAAGACGAATGAACTTGTAATCTGCGCAGTGGTTGTCGAAAGATGACAACATAATGCTAAATGACTGTGGACAGCTGAGCTCATTGATTCATGTATTGGCAATCCACGTACACACGGTGACTAAAGCCCTTAAATTTTCCTTCGAAATCACCAAGGTATCAGGGGGCCATCAGACATTTCTGAAGGACTAGATTCTAATCGGCTTCCCCGAAAATGAGTGCACCATACGATTCATTTGCACCAAACTGCTACCTCATTCTCTATATTTTGCCTTTGAATAGTTGCTTTCGATAAAACAGTTTGGGGACTGTACCATTGGAAACTAAGTCACAACTCCTTCCACCTATTAGACCACTTGGTTAAGTCGGATTTTCGCCCTCGTACGTTGCCTCGAAAAAAAACATCAAAGTTTTTCTCATTCACGATCACTGCTGCCAGGTTCTGTCAGTGGATTTTAGTAAGTTTGCTTATAAAGTTTTACCAAAATATTTGACTTCAGATTAGTGAACAAGATGCTCAAGGAGCGAATATGGAACAATGCAATAAATCTGTCTAAGGACATGCGAAAGCTCGCACAACAGACGTCAACAAAAAACCACACAAGTTTGATTGTTGCTAGATTCAGCCTTGCCAATCGAATTTTTGACTAATTTTTCTTGCACAATTAGCTTCTAAAATTAGGCGCATATCTCAGCATTAGCAAGTTGATTTTTGGTCCTGACGCTCAGGATTTGCCGCATCTAGCAGAGGATGAGCAGCAGTCTAAATTCGGCGAGAAAGGTTTATCTGTTTGGAGTATGTTGCTTGAAATTTTATAAGAATTAAAAAACAAATACACAATGAGGGTTTCGTTGGAGTGATAAGACCATCAGTGGATTTATGAATGTGCAAGACACCACCAATAACAAGTGATCTGCGAGAAAGTTTGTCACGGGTGAAAGTTCACCTTCTTCCCAGTAGCGATTTTGTCCAGCCCCCCGCGGCTTCGATCGATACTTTCTGAAATCATTCATTTATTAGCACTTAGACACTAGGCTACCTGACGCCGTGGAACACTCATGGATCTCCCTATGGTTTCATGGAATAATTCACCTTTTAATAGCAGCGCTCAGTTCGTCATTGTGAAACTATGGGAACACCATGCAGCTGTTTCATCTTTGTTAGGGCTCATAAATAGAGAATTCTCTCATGCGAACATAATCTTCTACCAATACCCACCAAGTAATCAAGCTGGTTAGGTCATATCCAAAGCCTTCGTCATATCTAGACTACCTGCAGAGAAGTTATCCATCAGTAGGGGTCGATTGCTGTGTGCTAGCGGACAGTAACCGTGCAAACAAGCCGTTGAGAACTTGTGCAGTAGCGTAATGGCTAAGGTATTCGACCCAAAATCATTCGTTAATTTGAGCCATACGGGGCTGTCCATGCTATGCCAGTCGATGGAAGATTGACGTCAAACTGTTTTATTTTTTTGCTTTATCCTGCATCGTGCACTAGCATTCCGGACAGATTACGGAAAGCATAAACTCTGGTACAATGATTACAAATGCGAATAAGGTGCCAAAGCGTTGGGGGTTCCCACATATTCGATCAAAACATACACGGGTAAATTGTTGCACAAGGGAATACAATAGACTGAGATGTGACCACATGTGTTATGCATTTCAAACACGGTCAGGAACTGCAATACCAACTGAACTATCCAAGATCAGGTAGTTTCACGAACAAGTCAGATAGTTTAATTGTAGTACACTTCCACCAAACTTGACTCTTGCAGCACAGATGCCCATGAACATGTCTAGCTTCTGGCACAGAAGAGCAAACTAATTTTTTCGAGTGGGTCTCGTAGGCGAACTAAGATTCTAATCCCAGCCCTTAAACTAACCGCACCTCTATCTCTTTCATGGATTTTCCAGAAGTGCTTATAAACTGACTGGCATACAAACGGTTCCGGCGCGAGGTTGCACTCGGAGACACCATTACCCAGCTCGTTCATCTAGGTCTTGGCTGAGTCATGACTGGAGACCTTGGGGATAAAGTACCTTTGTTTTCATTTTTGCTTTATTCATTCATAAACATGGCCATGCAGCGACCGTTAATCCCGTACCCAGGGTGATAAAACAAATAGAAAAACAATTGCATTTGCAAAATGTTCGGTTACACCGGTTTATAACATTTCAACGTGGCAACAAGAGCCTAGCGTGATCAAGGAATTACACGTCGGTCGGTTTTTAAATGTAATTTGGTGCTCTCACTGCTTTGTCACGGCTTCTAGTCAGCTAGTTTCCGCGCCTGCCCGTAGTGTTAAAGCTCTGCCGACTTATTGCTGTACCATTTTCCAAACTATTTCGTATCTATGTAAAAACCATTAGGAAATGTCATCTAACCGGCTTATTGAAATTTCGTTCGCACAGGTCTGAAACGTGGTTTACCTTTCTCGCTACATTTGTACGCACGTACTACAAGGTGCGCTAATTATCTTTGCGTTGCCTCACAATCTGCAAGCAAATGTACTCCGCAGAAATCCTGCGAAAAACGAAGACATGTTCTTGTCCGATTCCGAATATTACTGACTCAAATTCGAATACTTTTGATGTAATGCCGAAATATCACACGAAATGATATAGTGAACCAAGCAGTAACCAGCTACTTATAAATGGTCGTATTCCTAAGGTCACTTGGTCCACGTTCAATCCCCGCGCACCCATCTATGTTGGATTGTTACCCGTTCAGTCACTGATACGGGTTTTGTTAATGAGGACTGTATTTGGGTTGGTATTCTTTTCCGTCAGATACATGAGAAGTCAAAAATAGACGAACAGAAAAACCTTACGGCTTTGGCCAAAATGACCACAAAATGGACATGTCCAGATCGATATCAAGGTGACAAGGTGTTCCTTTCTGGGTGCTTTCGTCGTTCGTCCGTAAATGGTAAACAAGAACAAACAGAAAACAAAAGTATTAGGTCAAATCTGAACTCAAGCACACGCACACATTCATTGGAAGTAGAGTCTGAAATGGGCATGTTGTGTGCTGACATACTGGATAAGACTGTGTAACTATTCGCGTTGGCTGACACACTAACTGGGCCTCGGCTCACGCTGTCGATTTGTTTGTTTGTTGGTTGCAGACTGAGTCACGTGTCAACCCCATCAAAGTGCGCGGCCCTGCGTGCATATTACAAGTGAACGAAGGTGCGTGTGTTCTCCTGTGTGCCAGATGGTTAAAAAAAGCGAAGTTAGGCCAAGTGTAAATCGATCCGCATGGGATTACAGATTGTACGCGTATCAGCAATGAACAGTTTTGAGAACTGGTGTTTGTCATACACCATATAGATCAATCCCGAAGCGTTGGTTTCTTTGATGTTCAGGACGATAATTTCTTGTTACGGTGACCAAGCGAGCACGCATTCGCGATTAACAATGATCTCAACAAATTACGAGGTAATAAAAGCTTGCAACCGGAACACCAAACAAAGACACGATCGCCCAAAAAAAAAGGAAGATTTCCCATAGTCTACACAATCTTCATGTTGAATGACCACCTGGTTTGAACCGTATTTCGCTTCATCAGCCGGAGTTCTTGAATATCTTACGCTGTTTTCTTTGTTCTTTGCCCCAAGCTAAAGCTATCGCTTTTTACGAAATAAAAATAATTGTAGTTCCGGGATGAAGGTTTGTAAGTCGAAGTTGAAGGATAATGGGTCACGAGTAAGGAATTGTATCTTTGGCTAAAGGTTGTCTGGAAAACATCTAGTCACTTTTTGCACACAGAGTAAGGTTTACTAGATGTAAATCGACCGCCTGTGATGAACCCAGCTATGCATACCCTGATTGAAGCATGGAGCGAAAAGCGACCTCCTGTCAATCTGCAAACCAGGGAAGGAGCGGAATTAAGTCGAACCTCGCAACTACACAATGACCAATGAACTGCACCTCACCGTATCACACCACAGTCAACCAATCGACCTTCAAACCGGATGACAGCTAACTTGCTGCAAAATTCTTGCCCATATCTTTTGCAAGATTCTGAGTAGAAATCAATGAAAACAGTTTGCTTACCCTCCAACGTGCTCACAATGTGCGACAGCCAATCTATTTTCCGTTTTACACACTCCCTTTATTGATCGTCCACTACCATGATTGGGATGCTATGATATCCAATACGATGCTTGTGGGTTATTAAATTACGTTCAAAATGAGTCACTTCGTGCACTTCACCTCCGACTACCGATGGGCTATTCACGGAAAGTTCGAGCTACACCAATAAGTTCAGGATTCCGGATACTGATAGTTCCCGGGCATCATTTGCTCTCATCAAATTCTTGAATTGTCCAAGATACCTAGACTGATCGTTATGGTTGTTTTGCCATTCGTTAACTACTAATTACAGAACTTTTTGTCTTGAACCAGAGTTAGTTCTAGGTCTTCATTTCTGCCCAATCCACATTCAAATCTTGTAATCAGAGTCAATGCAGGTTTGTGACCGCACAAATGAATAGAAATCAACTCGGAAAAAATCGTGTGACAAAGAAATTAGAATGTAAAATTCAAACAAAGCAAAATCCACTCCGTATTTGAGTCGTAAACCTATTTCACAGTAGTGGCCCTTCCTGCCGTTGATCCTGTCACAAACGTGATCCAAGTTGGGAGCATTCTAACACGATGCTTCGGTTCAAATAACCACGGATTATGAAAATCGAAAAAGACAACTCAACTACATTGTGGTAGCTTCTCATTTTCACAGTATTTCCTCACTGTTTCGATGTACGCGTTCGAGGGACTTTACGTTCCGTCATAGTCAATCACCAGATTGCGCAATATTCAGTCTCGTGGAAAACTTGTCAGTTTATGCTCTCCTGGGGAGTAATTGGAGGAGGCAGTTTGAAGTTCGATAAAAGAAATTGCCCAATCTAAACAGACTATATAAACGATGCGCCTGGTCAAGGAGATATTTACAATTTGGAAATTGTTTCATTCTCGATTGCTGTCTACATCCGTAGGCGTTCATCATTGGTGTAAAAAACCGCTCGTTTTCCACCCAACAAAATTTACGGCCCAGAATGAGTGGGCCGAACTGAGAAGAACCTACACGTGTTTAATCCGTATCAATCTAAATACACTCGAACCCAGTCACTGGGCTGGAGCAAACAGATTGGCGTGTGTGTGTGTGTGTGTGTGTGTCAAACTCTGAGTAGGAAGAGAGAAGACTGAAAAGTCAACTGAATCTAAGGACATTTCGGTATTTTTTTTCTAATCTTACTCTAACAGATTGCCATGACACATGGAAATTCTGCAATTTTATTTACTGTTTTTATTGCTCCGAAGGAAGCAACTGTCTAGCAATGGAACATAAAATGCGAGTTCAATTCAGTTCTCATACCCCATCCACATACACAAACACCCGCACCGTTGATGTTCTTCAATTTTGGTCCCGATTCGAGAAGTGGATGAACAATGGTGTACGGAGGAAGAAAGTTATCCTAAAATAAGACATTAAACAGTTATGTTGCATCCAGTACCTTCGAAAGTATTTCGATGGATCAGTTGGCATGACACAAAATAGAAGACAGCTTGCACGTGTCATTTTTCATGTTTGAAATGTGAGTGCAGCAGAACAGATGTGACCCATAAGGGCCCACGACACGGAGGAGGGTAAAGAACTAGTAAGCTTGATCCTAAAACTTGGAGTGTCATAGAACAGATGAAGTCAAATTGGGTCAAGTGTGGTAACCAGCCGGATGACAGCAAATTGCCCTCTACCACCCATTTGAGCGACAGATCGGGGATTTAGACTTCTGACGCTTAATCTACTTGACCGCTTCCGGTCAGTCGAATGTGAACAAAGTACTGATGCCATCGGACTATTTTTTGACTGCCATTTCATGTGTTCGACTGAGTCTTCCGGTTAACGTGGAGTCAATAGCCTTTAGGGTATTGTTGAATCTATTTCAGAGGCATAATGAGAAACGAGATGCAGCCTGTTTAAGGCTTTGCGATAAGTTCGTTTGAGTTCGGCTCTGGGCATGTATGCAGTGTATCTTACATTAATTTCACCGGGCATGTGCTCACTAATCTAATTTCCCAATAAGTAAGCCAAACCCAGTCTCGAAAGACTCAGTGGTGCATGCACGGAGTCGATCTCCAGGGCATAAATGGTTCGTGCACATTCGCCACACCAAACAATTGTACGTTTTAGCACAGCTTATTCGTCAACCTTTAATCACAAGCGGTATTCCAGGTTCATTTCGTTTTTCTTCATTCCCGTGGATGTTCACGGATTTATATGTCAATAAATTTGCTTTTGCCATATTAGTTGGATTTGATTTTCCGTTCTATTTTGCTCATGTTCGTACCTGTATGCTTCACACAAGCCGGAATCACTCCGCTGACCCAACACAATAAACCGAATGTAAATTAACTAACTGCCAAATAGGATAAGTGAATTACATTCTCCCATGTTTCGAGAAGCAACAAATCAGTAAACGGTTCATGTGATGACAGTTCACATAAGAAACTGGACTGAAAAAGTCGTAGCGAATAGCCCGACTGACTTTTGGACAAACACGCTGGATTCATTCAACATCACATCCCTGAATGATTCTCGGAACTTAGAATCACCAAGACATTCGAAAAGTGGGAGACTTTGTGATTTCAGTGGAATATATTTTCTATTCTGGAATTCTAGGTCCACCATTCTTAGTTGGCCATTTTCGCGTATCAGCAAAGGATGATTTGTCGCACTTTGTTTACAGACAGAAGAGTTCAAATTGTGCTCAGTATTCCAGGTCGTCCAATCTGTTTTGTACTGTCGAAAACAACAAGTAAAAGGTCATACGAATATATATTCTTAATAAAACTACACCACATGGACCACTCCGCAAGACGACTTCATTGGTATCCACCGGAGAGTGTAGTTTGCGCCACTGGGTCAGTCACATCTTTTCGCCATACTGTACACAAGGTCTTACTCTCCTTACCCTTTCTCCCGCAGCCATTCTGGAATGAAGACTTAAATATCAACCAAAATACTTCTAATGGTAAGACCGAATAGATATAGAGCTCTGGCTAGCAAGTTTTCTCAACGCGGTTTAAGTCTAGATGGTAAGAGAGACAGCTTTTCTTCTTGGTGTTTCGGCGCGGTAACCGTGTTTTTATAATATTTGCTGCACGGACAGTCTCATTTGCATGCTAAAAAGCCATAGTTCACTGTTTGATATGTAGAATCGTTGGATGATGGAAGTAGCATCGTTGTCTCTTGAATTTTCCCATTGAATCTGAATAAACGTGGTTTCCCACTCTGAGAGGAGACAAACCAAAGGGTGAAAGATTCAGTGGTAAAGCCTCGATGTCTAACGTCCAACTAATTCTTTCTGGTCACCTGCAAACAGAATGTGCTTTCATCAGGACTTTTGAAGTTTGATGTTGTTCGTCGCCCTGTGCCACATCACTTCATTCACCGTTTCATCGAATGGGACTTATAGCCTGCTGGTTTTGCTGCTGGAGGCAACCGTCAGTCATTCACGAACTTGATCTCATTCTCCTGTACTGCTGACCGGGTGTAGAGTTTAGCAGCTTTTGCACAAGCTGTTCTATTAGGTCATATTCCAAGGATATCCCAGGAAGAGATGTGATTGCTACTTGGTTAAAAATAGCACATACCAACCAACTCCTGGCTAGTCTGAACAGATTCTTTCGTGTCTCTGGATTTCTTCCTCATGATCTGTGAGCTCGGATTCTTCAGAAATTTACCAATGAGCCGCGTAAACCTTGTTGTTCCAGAGGAAGTGATCCTTGCATCGCTTGTTTGATTTGGTGCATGGTAGATCGCCAATACTAACTGAAATACCGGAACGTATTGCGCTTCGATCGTGACGTGAACTTCGCTCGATAACATAATATGGCGTACATGGGACTAGAACGTTGAGTAGCCCAAGGCAAAGGTTTTCCAAAATGTTGATAAAGGCTTTTCCATCGTTTTCCATTCTTTGATTACTGTTCAGGGGTTTCTGGCTATGGTTTACTAGCCTCCAGTCATCTTTGAGACATTTCTATCAGGCTGGACGCCTGGGGATAAAAGCACCATTTCGCTGAAATTGCAGCTATTGACGAAATTCACACCAAGCTTCTAATTAAGCTCATTGGATCACATAATTCACACGGGACGCGTCTGTTTGTGGTAGGGATTGTCCAATATCGTGCAGTCTAGTATGGGGGCTGTTCAAATAACAAAAGCCTACGAAACCAATAGCTGCAGTCCGCCAAAGAATGGAGCAATTCGTGGTTAGGTTGTTCCTGTCATGTCTAGGGTGATTATGACAAAAATTCATATTGCCCAGGATCGTTATCTCGAACTGGTCAACTTGCATTCGCTTTTTTAGAATCATTTATGCTTCCAGTAAGATAGTCGATTGACCTATCACTACACCACATTGCTTCATTTCGGCTCCGGAAGGATTGCAGGAAAAAGGGGTAGGAAAAGAGGCACCTCGTGCATCCTGGCGTAAAATGACCACAATGAGCAATCTAACAGTCGAGGCTTTCTCAAGAGAGTAATCTGAATCGACATTTTCAAGCGACGAAGCACTCCTTAGGGAACGATAAATTGCGCAGCATCAGAAAACCAGAGAGAATTTCATTGCTTTTGGCGGTAAGACCGTGACCAGTTGAGAAGTGAAAGAGGTGGGTATGGTTATTCATTCGTGACACCCTTATTTGTTGTAAATTATCGGTAAAGTGTAAACTTCTGCGTGAAAATTTACCACGCACTGCTTGAATTTTCAAGATCATAGTGAGGCTGTTTTTAAAATAGCTCGCAGATGGTAGTTTAAATTCGGACTTCTCACACTTACGTGGTCATAGTTTATCGAAACTGAAGGACACATGCGTTTTTCATGAAATTTACACAGAATCACATTTTAACGCAGTCGTAAGACAAAGATTCCTGTAAATAGCCGCTGTTGTTACTTTGATGATGGTCTCTACTGACGCATTATGATGAAATCACATGTACACATATGAATATAAAGGTACTCCAAGTAGTATCTGGACGGGTGTAAAAATTTTGCCCGGGAGTACACGACCGGTTTCGTGGTTATTGTCGCTCTTCACACATGCATACCCGGTATTCTGTACACTCCGAATTGGTATTTCTCACCAGAATCTAGTTTGTAGCGAAAAGAGTTTGCATGGAAACTCTTCGTCGAAGGGTCCACAGAAGGACCACAACTGTGAATCGTTGATAATTCCTTGTCAGTTGGGCTGAGCCAGCCTTAGAAACGAGGGCGGGATGCCACTAGAATATATATATATAT
>LUCM01000209.1:13543-37003 GCA_008360955.1 Fasciolopsis buskii
GTTAGTAGTAGGAGATTGAATGTTTTCATGAAATAATTCACCATGTGATATCATCGCTCAACTAACCACAAAGAAACCATGGAAGCACTGTAAAGCTGTTTCATCCTTGTTAGGAATCATCAGCAGTGCATATCCATCGCTAGCGGGAAGTAACCGTGCAAATCAGTGGCGAATAGGTGCAACATCATTTGGTGAAGTTCAACAAACCGTTCAGAGCCTGCTCGGTAGCGTAGTGGCTAAGGCGTTCCACTCACAATCGTTCGTCCCGGGTTCGTGTCCCAGTTCGGGCGCGGTCCATATGCACTGTTGATGATTCCTAACAAGCTGGATGAAACAGCTGTACAATGCTTCCATGGTTTCGTTGTGGTGAGTTGAGCGATGATATCACATGGTGAATTATTTCATGAAAATTCGAATTTCTTTAATGCATTCCAAGATTTCATGCTTCTGTTCTTTCTAAATAAAACTGTTTGATATCTTAAACTTAGATTAGCCCAGTTGGTCAGTAGTGCTTCATGACTGTCTGTGTTCTTCAAATTTCATGAATTTCGTAAGTTTCTAAAAGCTTTGCCACACAAATCAACAAGTACCTCATTGTTGTTTACGGGTAAATTCGTTGGCTACCTCACCCAAATCCTTAGGTTGAACGGAGACTGAGGCCGTGACCATTGAATCCAGTTTCTACAATCCGGACAGCTACCTTCCAACTTCTCTGTTTTCCACCGGGTACAACGTTAACCACACCATCCTGTTGTGTGTTTGTTCTTTACTTGAAGTTTATAGTTTTAATATTCTCATTAGCTTACTAGCAATGTGGAAACATGCACCGTTACTGAAGAACGAAACTGCAATCAAATGTTGGTCATCGAACAGACAACCAATCGCATGCGCGATATTTCTACCACTTCGCCATGACGTTAGCTTGTAAGCGTCCCACGGTTGATTTCGTTTCCTACTGACACTGTTATAAGAACAAATCTGGTTCGATCAAAATGATATCCACGGACTGTCCTTGAACGAATCACTCCTGCACTTCTTGTTCACAATTATAAATGTATCATTTTCGAATATCTTTAGGAGCATCCAGAAGGACGACGAACACGTCATCATTTGCCTTTTTGGTAACGGAACTATGGATCACGCTTTCATTTCTTGTTAAAAAAAATCATTATCCAAATACTGAACCAAAACCTATCCTTGCGCGAAAAAACTCTAAATAGGAGCAGTCTGCGCAGAAATTCAACGGCCAGTACGATTTCTTTTTGCTTGTTATTCTGGCACGCTATGAAAAAATAGCGAAAATGTTGCATCAAAAGGACACTTCCTTGATAGAAATGGCCAACATACATCCGTGTTGTCCAGAGAAATAAGGCTGTGGATTGTAAGTAGTATATGGCTTCAAAAGTCTTTCCACAAAAGCCACAAACTGCTTTGCGTCAAAGGAATAGATCAAAAATAGTACATGCCATTCCCGCGTGTGCAGAGCGTAAATCCAACCAAGCCACACACAAGATTCCATCAAATAATCACTTGGCCCTTCCACTTTTCTGTGCTGCCTAGTCAACCGACCATGAAGACATGGTTTTCGATAGCATTCTATTGAATTGCTAAGATCCGGAGCGATGGCCAAACCGTTACTGTGGAAAGGAAGTTGCTAGAATCAAAACTATTCACTAGCAGGACTTTCGATGGAGTATTTCTCAATCTGAACAAATTCATCTTCCGTTTAGTGTCCACCTTGCTAGGAGTTGGCCGGTAATTCCATAAGCGCAACCGTACAATAGTGGCGAGTCGTAAGCTTCATTCAATCATCCCGATCACTCGGAGGTAGTAGCAGCTTTTTGGAGTCCTCATTCATTAACGCAACGAATGTGGTAAAAAATATGCGAAAATATACACTCCGGTAAAAAGCACTACGGACATAACAGCCGAGGTTAAACCCTAAAACCTAATTTTCTAGGGTTAAGCTTTCCAGCTCACTGACTTCCAGACTGTGAAACAAGCTTTTCTTCCATCCACCCAGTTATATTCGTATGTCGTGAGACAGTAACTCCTCAGTGGCGCGTGAACATTCGCTTGGGTTCTAACAGTGTACTATTCGACCAGTGCATCTATAGAATCTATTACAGACTGCGGATATTTACTGCTGTTCAAAATAGAAATCAATGTTCAAATTACAACAAACTATTCTAAACGAGTGGAGCACCCAAATGATTTATACTTGCTTTACAAGTCGAAACGTGTCTGGTGGTCCGTTTTGTCAAAGATTTTCGTATCGCAGTAGATGGTGCGAATAATTTCCCGCGCGCTGGCTAAATAATTAGATAATACACAGATTGGTGAACACGGAGCAGTTGGTAGTGATTCGGACCAGTCAGTTCTTTACTTCTCGCGAAGGTCAAAATCGCGGAACGAGGCCGAGACATCGTTGCACTGGAAGTGAATCAACGAGGATGACAGTGATTCCACCATTCCAACGACAGGGTGCTTACGGGGTCGGCTGTATAAACTTTCTTGAGAATTGTGGCATACGTATGCATTTATTATTTCAAAACTGAACATGAATATGCACGAACTGTATTGCTCTGTACTTATAGAGGTGTCTGTTTTGGGAAGAAATAATTCTGGCGAAGAACCTTTGTTATTTGGCATAACTTAGTCTTGCTCGTGATTTATGTATTTTGGAAAATCCTTGGGTGTCCATGTAATGCAAAGGTTCTTCCGCATTCCCTAGCTATTGACTGGTCATACTCAACAATAGATAATATAGCAATCATTTTTCAAAATCACATTGCAGTTTGGTCATTAAGTGACCCCGTCGAACCAGGCATTAAAACAAACAGAAAGTCGCTTAAATCTTTAGATACTGTACATCGTTGTACGGAGGTCTGGCACTCATGCATTTTTCCTGTGTATTATCGATTCCTTACCTTCTGACAAAACTAGATATGACTACAACAACGGCATGACAACATATAATACACAATTTCATAAAAGAACAATACATTACTTGTAATGTAGGGCGGCAAGCAATAGAAATTTGGGAACGTGACACGGGAACGTGACACGTCGAAGGTTTCGTAATACCCGGCACGGCTATCATTAGCTTGGTTTGTTAATCTGGTCGTATTCATGCCCGTGATTACCGGCATCTCGTTAGTCACGTGGTCAGAAGCACAATGGGCTCTAGTTGTCCTCTCGATGTCTTTCATCCACAAAAGTTTCCAGTTAGGAGCTTTGCGAAATTCACGAAATTTTATTGGTTGTCTAACCAGTCGATGAAAAGGACTGAAACATTATCCTAGAAGAAAACAACCTGCGTGCAATGGGCTGAATGGTCCTCTCAACAATTGACTGAAATAAGATTAAATTGGGTCAGTTCCCTTGGCATCCAGGACTAAGTATGCTATGCAAACATCCAAAGATTCGATCGGGGTCGATATTTCGAAACGAGTCACCATTGGCATGATAACAAAAGATTTTTCAGTTATGAGAAGTCTTCGCAGTAGATAGCGAGTTATTTATTATTCAGGGTAAAGAAGACTTTGTCGTAAACATTAGCACCTCCGAACAGTTTTTCTCTTCCGCTATTGATCAGCAGAAGACACGTCGAGGCTGTGTTGCAATACGATACTGTTGTAGGCTAAAGACGATGTCACACAAACTGCTCGCTGCTGTTACGTGTGATTAAAGCAATCCAGTGACCAGCACGCAGCATGGAGCTAAACCGGATGGAGAGCGTTTTCGGTATACCTCTGTTTGACAGACGCACATAAATTTCGTTGCTTAAAACGCAAACCAAGAGGTAATCAAAAGTCGTGTAAGAAGTGTGTCGAGATTCTCAAGCGAAATTTTGGGCAGTAAAAGGTACGACCGAGACGAGAAGACCCCGTAATTTTGCCGGGTAATTTACACCTCAGCAAAACGTGATTTCTTATCAGCGCTGTTTACATTGTCTACCAGTCAGGTTAATGTGATTTTCATTCACAAGCAAACTTGGCAAGCCTAACGCATTTGAAGTGCACCATGTGAGCAGATATCTACAAACAATGTGGGAGTCAGGTGCTACAATGGAAACGGCTACGGGTATAGGGGTACAAACCTATCAAGAGCAGTGGCCATGTTAAAAGCTTCCAACGGCTTTCAAAGGATATCTTATTGATAAACAAGGTAATTACCGCCAGACAGCGAGAGTCGTGGAGTTGGGAGCTAGATAAAGTTCAAGCCCGCCATAGGGAACATCAGAAAAACAACCAAATGGAAGTACAAAAAAAGCAAACTCGAAGCCTATCGACAAACGAACGCAACGCACCGGAACCTTATGATTGACTGCACCTTAGATTACCTCTTTTACGCATAGGCCTTAGGTTAGTCGGCCAACCATACAGTAGGAAACCACTGGATACGAATTCCGGCTGGTAAGAGTTCATCGGCGGTGCATGTCCACCACCGCAACCAAAGTTTGAATTCGGGCCTCCGAACACGGTAGCAGAAAGTCCAAATACTACTCGCAAGAAATTTTGAGATCTACAGGGAATGGGCATAGGAATATTGCCTAAGCATGGTTTAAAAAAAACTACATTTTTCAGTGTGATGTCCAGAGGTCATTTGTTTTAGCACCTAACAAAGATGTGTAGTGCCTGCTGGAGTTCTCAAAACAGTAAGTCATCCGATGAACCTCAAAAGTATATGCCAAGCACATACGGGTCACACTAAATTCAAGCCCTATTCATTCTGCACGCTGTCAGTTAAAGAAGGAAATGTATGGCAAACAACGCGGTCGAGGAAACAGGCTACCGGAAACTGAGAACGCAACTGTCTAAAGGTGAGTAAATTGTCGTCAAACAACAGATGATTTTTAATGAAGTCCAGCAATCACTCTGGAGTGAAGTCAATTATAATGACGAGTCACGTATTGTACTGAGAAAGAATGGTGAGAGAATTCGGGTCTGGAGGGAGAGGACAAGTAAAATATAATGTGGCTGACTGGATAGTGAAGATTAATTAAGAAGAATGTTCACGTTTGAGCGAAAATAATTTTGAAATTGAACAGGAATGAGCTGGTTTTCCAGCACGACGGTTTGTCACTTTTGATCGTGCGTTAAGCTCCAAAGAACCCGTTCCCAAGACAAACGAAGCATGCCACAGCTTCAAGGTCACTGAGATATTTTGAATTGCATCAAATGTTCTCTATGTGGTTGATTACCTTGAGCAAACAATACATGGAAAACGTTAAGCACAAACGCTGTCGTGACTAAGGATAGCTTCAGCAGAAGCTGGAGCACGACAGCTCAGGGCCACATATAATTACCACGAAATGAAGATTACGGCGTGAATATTGAGTATTCCTGTCACTTTATATTTTCTTTCAGTTCACTCAACACCTTCGAATTAAGCTTGGTGACTGAGAAGATTCGACTATGTTTTTATGGTTTTCACACCAATGGAATGATTTGCTTCGAAGAGGGTTGGTCTTCAAATTGTAAACCCCGACAAATCCTTCCGAAGAGCAGGCAGTTGAAATCAGTGCTCTCTTGTGCCAGCCAGTCGTCATATCCAGACTCTGATTTGAGAATGTAAACGTAATTCATAACAGAGGGTATCAAACAATGTGTCTCCCTTTCACATTTGCCATAGAAAATGTGCTAGGAAAGGATTCGTTCGATTTCGTCGAAAAACCACTCCAGTGAACGGAATTCCCGCTGGAACCGGCTTGTTTGGCAAATACAATACCAGCATTGCAAAATGTTCGCACAGACGGGTGGTCAACGTGCCCACTTTTACGCATACCGTACCTCTACGATAACGGCCGAAGATGTCCTTGGTTCAATTTGTCCTGTTTTGAGTAATTTCGAGGTATGGTTATAAGCAGATATGGTTTTCGGGAGATCATAGCACGAGCAGCGACTAATTAGGTGAAAGCGGACAGTTGTTTATAACGACTGAGATGTTTGAAACTCTACTTATTTGTGTGGTTGCAAATCAGTCTTAATTGGGCAAGCGATGCATTCGGTAAGGGTTTTCATCGCTTCTTCTTATTTACATAGCAAATAAAACCTATTTCATACAACTAAGGTGTTTGCTAACGCCCTTGACAATTTTGTATTCACTATCCACAGCTTTATACTTTATAACGGCTCTTCAGGTCGCTCGGTCATTAATAGCAAAAGCCCATACTTTCACCTGTTGTCGTGTATGACCACTGCAGTAGGAGGAGCTGATACCATCCTATCTATACTGAACAATGGGGATGCAGGTTCTCTTAGCAGGACCCGGGAAAAATCGCAGAAAGATGATGTGACCCAAGACTGTTCGGGAATATCCAAAATAACGTCAATCTTTTGGCGCTTACCCATTTGTTTGGAATTTCATAATACAAAACGAGAATCCCTAAAACGATACGCACCACTTGTAGGAAGAAAGACGAATGATAAAAGAAGAGTAAGTAATAATCACATAAGTGGGCTTACATGTGCTGAGCAAATCACTGGAATGAACTGGCTGATGCAATTGCGCATACGGGAGGCGAAAGTACTGCTCGCGAAAATCGAAAAGACAATGATATCTTAACGAGTACCAGGAAAACAGATGCTAACTGCCGACCAAAAAAGGCACTTTCAACTAGCAAACAGAAAGGAAACATCTTTGACGAAGACAGTTGAGCAAATGGAAGACAGCACAGTGTTTAAAATGTCAAAAATTGTTAGCCGAGAAGCAGCGCATTGGAAGACAGCTGTGAGATGACATGTGTGAGGCGGATAGGAGAATGATATAAGAAAATATAGGCCACTCAGTTGAAAGACAAACGTAAAAAGCATTAAAAGTGAACTTGAGCTGTCGTGAGGTGAAATGAATAAAAGCTGAATAGTTCTTTTCTATCACAGATGAAAGGAACCTCAATGCGATTAGTTTCTTCGAGTGTTGGGGACTGCAGGATGTTGGCCCAAGCGTTTATTGTTCATTCTACTAGAGCGTACCGGTGACGTGTCAGAACGAGTCACTTGAAGTTGTGAGGTGGTCGGTCGCGACTGACGACTACTAGCGTCTATCTTTGGTCTGGCTGATGTGGATGAAACTGCTGTACGGCTTGCCGAAGTCGCATTCGGTTGCATCTGAGACGTGGGATCCTTCGGTCGAGCCCGTAAACCTGATGGGCCAGCAGAAGACGGCCTGGAAGTGGAACGCAACTGTGGACCAGTAGAAGACATCGACTGCGGCGCTGTCGGTGGTCTCACTCCTGTCCTAGTACTTGTGGGCATCAGACCAGCAGATGGAATCTTGGATTGGACAGGTAGGCGAGTATGTGCACGCAGTCGAACTGTCCCGCTCGTGTTAGAAGGCGCCTGGTTAGTTAATGGCCGGGCATTTGAAGGGCGTTGAGTGTGGCTTGGAGTAGGAGAGCCGCTGCGAGATGGTTGCTTGGGTAGAGGCATCTTAGCGCTCAACGGTGGTTCGGTGTTTGATCCTGGTGGCACGTTTGACAATGATGGAATATTTGGCGCGTCGTTTTTCAAAGCATTCGGAGAAATCGGATCGGAGGACATACGGGCTTCTAACATCTCGAATGAGTCCAACCGAGCTACCGAGCTTGTCCCATCAGAAGAAGGAGAAACAACAGCCTGGACATCCTTAGTTGGTGATTGTGGAAAGAAGGAATTTGCCGGGCCAGATTCGGCAGATGTGGAGTTTGGTACAACACCGGTCTGTGGTGGGTAGTTCAAAACTGGTGTGGGGGGTCCTGATTTCTCATGATCACCGGTGGGGCCTTCGGGCAACTGGGGGATCTTTTGATTTGACTGAGTTATTTTATCAGTTAGGTTTTCTAAGTCATACATGATTAACGTACGTCTATTGTCTTCATTTTCTTCATTGTCTTTAACTTCTCTAGCTCTGACTGTGATCTGCCGCTCAGGTGCTCGAGGAGATTTATTGCGAAAGGCCACAGTCCCATCATGACTTTTGCTCAAATCCGTCAAAGAGAGTTTGTTCGTATCACATTCATCTGAATGACCACTGGAAATACTGGAACGAAGCGCCTGATCTGCACTCGCACGAACATCCAACAACGAGCTAGTAAGTGACCCACTAGACCCGTGTAACTTGTTCCTACTTCCGCTGTGTTTACGCAGGTGGGATTCTTGTAGTCGAGCCATTTCAATCACGTCTGAGCTTCGCATACTAGAGTAGGACATATTCGGTCTTATACCGGCAACTTGAAGCATATGGGCGTCAGATAATGATTGGGACAGTGGATTTAGTCCATGTGGGACATCCAGGCTTTTGGTAACATCTACCTCGCTATCCGCATCAGAAAGCGGTAAGGAAGAAGTCAAATTCGGTTTTATTAGGTTATCCAACAAGGATCCATGGGGCGATGTTTTGCGTTTCCCTGGATTGTTTTCATTGTCTCTTAATACATCCAACTGTTCCTTGGAATATGTTCGCGATAGTAATGTTTTACGACGGTCGTGTGATCTATCTGGACTACTCGTCACATCCGGTAATGGCAAATAATTCGCCATTCCGGGATAAGAAGGCCGCTTACGAGGATCATGTAAACCATATTTCGGTAATTGTTTAGGATTTCTGTGCACCTGGGGCATTCCGGAGGGTTTAGCACTTAGATGACCATCATTCAGAGCTCCCTCGTAAAGCGGCGCTTGATTTGGTGGATAATACAGTTGTGATGTGGATCGACTGGTCTGGTCCATTTCTGGACTACCGTAACCCGAAAATGAACCACGAAGCATATCTGGAGTTCCATTTTGACCGGATGTGGCATAATTATATCCAATTTGAGCACACTGTTGTTGTTGTTGCTGTTGTGAGAGCGAACCTTCGAGACTTCGGTGTACATCGAAATGATGCAAGGCTATTGTTGGATTTGCTAGGTCATACGAAGCACCCAAATTAGGCAAGCCATTTGCATGCAGTGACAATGAAGAGTGGTACACCTGTCGATCTCGCCAGTCAAAGCTCGAGCCTAAGGATTGCTGTTGTAACTGAGCCTCCTCGACCAAACCTTGGAGACGAGCTAATTCATTCAATCGATTCAGTAGATGATAATTATGATCACGAAACACCGGATTTCGATCAAACGAGTGTCGAAGCCACCCACGTACTTGGGCTTCAACGTCTACAATTGCACCTTCATCATACTCACCACGAGAATCGACTTCCACCGGAGTTTGACTGGGGTCGATCCACCATAAACCCCCACCATCCAAACCGGCCTGCTTTTCTAACTTTTCCAGGGCTTCTTCGTCCAGACGATGAATTGCTGAGAGCTCAGATTCATACTTATCTCCATCTTCGATATCCACCATCCCTGTGTCCTCACCGATTTTTCACAGGAATTGATCCTTGGGCTGAAAAATTAACGAAACGGAAAATGAAAAACCACTAAGAAAGAGGTTCCAAGTTGCATCTGAAGTTTTAACTGGTTTTATGAGTGGAACGGAATGAGACTGAACCGATCGGAAAGTGCATAAATCGTCTCCGGAAGCAAGAAGAGGAGCCATATAAACGAATGTCGATTTATTCAACTACGATCAAGGAGCGGAAATTGATAACACCTGACTGCCTACTCCAAATTTTGTGAGTGGGGCAGAATCTATTGAGTACCGATTCATTAGGTCCTACAAAATACACCACCATCGTTATTCCGTTAATCGTTCTTGTCCCCAACCAAACACGGATGGTGGAGATGAGTGGAACAACCGACGAGTTAACTTTAGATCGAATATGATCTATAGATATGAAAGTTTCTATAAAGTACGATCAACCGATGCGACCGATTCTTGACATACGCACTGCTTCCCGTCATTTGATACCGAAGAGATCATTCGATGCAACGGGGTCAGTGGGCCACCAATTTCAGCTAGAGTCGTTGTAGCACATTTTCATTTTGCTCTAATCATATAGAATCCAAAGTTGGAAGAAAGTCAGCTACTCTCAACTGAGAAAAATACACTGTTCACAAATATACCGATGGGTGAAAGTTGCAAGCTCAATGCGCTTGCATCTTGCCGAGTCCAGGGAAGCGTTTTGAAGCAAGGAACCAAGATCAGTTAGTTGTCACGTTCTGTTCGGTAAGTAGCCACATAAAAAATCCGTCATGCGCTCAGAAGCAGATGCTACGAATGCTTACACTTCCATAACACACTTCGATTTACCTAAATAGTATGAAAACAGCTGAACTTCCGATGCTGTGATCAGCTGCACGCAAGCGCGCACACGGTCAGAGACATGCGAACCGGTAGGACGGAATAATCACTCGTGTCGGCTAGAGTTAACCACCTTCAATGCTAGGTTTTGATAGATTTGAATCGTACGAGGCTTCGTCTGAGAAACAACCACGTATGCCTGCTCTCGAATGCGTTCAGTTTGCAAAACCCCTTAAGAACCTCAGTACTGAATAATCTTGAGCAATAAACATAAGCTATACACACAGTGGAGAAGACAACTAATAACCGCTGCACACCACGCAGAGTAATTCTCGTCGGTTGATAAGGCGAATATCTAAAGCATAAATAATGCATCAACAGATCAGATTTTTAAGCGGATCTAGGAATACACATCCCGCGGCAAAATTCTTCCAGTTCTTGATTGCCTGCTATTTTTCACAACTATGAAGAAAATCACATATCCTAATGGATGTAAGCATTACTAAGTAATCTGCACAAGGAACATTCACACCAATTTATACAGCACATGCACTTATCTCCGTACAGATCTATTACTTTATAAACTAGGACAAAAAACGAAAACAATATCGGATAAAGATGAAAGAGACGCTTATGTAGAATGCAGCATACAAATCGACTTTTCACGAATCCTACTCCGGATCATCGACTGTTCTTCATCGGACATGGTCCTTGTAGGCTGTTGCAATAATTAGTCACCAAAACCAGAGTAGATCTGTTTATTCAGGGGCACAAATCTGGATTCTTTGCGACGAACCACGACTTACAACGCAGCACCGGTGGCCTATTGATCGGTCTATGCATCGTTTTGAAAAACTTAAATTGGCTCTGAACCGGAGTCCCTAGCTGAACTCAGACCCGACTAAAAGCCAGTGTTCCAAAGTTGCATACTGAAGCTGCTTTTTGGCTCATCTGCATTCAGTTTTCGTTAGTGTAATCCTTGCATCAAGGTGCTCTGGTTTTGGTTGGTATTTCACGGCACCGTCAACAAACAACAGAAAAAGAATGAGAAACGGTGAAAGATCGACTGTAATAAAATAAGTAGAAAGGCTGCGTATAACAGAAAAGACTTTGAATACAAAGACACCAATTATTGTAATATTGACCCTTATCACCTATTGCCCCCAACCACAGTTTTCGGGGATCTCGCAGATACGAACCTGGCAGTCTAACTGCACCTATATGGGCTAGTTTCTCGGTTGAGGTTTTTATGTCCTTTGGGCTTGTCGTCGACTGACTACCTCGATCCATCTCCCAACAACTGCCTGCCTCGGAGGACAACGTACAGCAGGACAGGCCTCCTCTGGACATGCGCAAAACATGTTCCAACCACCGTAATCTAATTATATCCAGTGTCTGCTCTGAACATTGAAACTTATGACCCAATATCTTATGTTCAACTTCGAACTTATTGGGAAATTCTCCCACCACATTCTTCCGGTGCAACGAAGACAACGGAGCTCGAACAGCAACAGATTACGCAAATCTATCCTTAACGGTTGTGCTTCTGAATAGCAGAGACAAAATTCCGGATGCTGCTTAAACTGACTTTTGATCGATAGCCAGATGTCAAACCGGCCCCACACACGCTTGAAGTTGATGAGTGCCAGAAGAGGTTTCTGCATACACGGAGACGCTTACTTGTAGTAGCGTTCAGACGGTGCAGGCCGCAAACTTCGATGTGGCATGCGCCCTTAGTAGTGACTACAATATACGGCATAAAACAAAAGGGAGAATCGCGCCTTCAATATCACCTACTTTGACAATAGTGGTCTGAGAAGTATATGGGATAATGGTGCTAGTACTTTCATGCTTAAAGGGGCAAGTGTAAAAATGATTTGGTAATGGCGCTACTGCCACCACCAAGGTGTGATAAAGTGATCATTTCTTGGGTATGTTGAAGGGGTACTACCTCATTTTTCAGATCGAAGTAGAGAATCAACTTCAGAGGTTTTATTTCGAACCTTTGATTGGAAAATTCAACTTACAAAATCTTGCACGGGTCGCGCTATCCTGTGCAAGCCGGGAACTGATTTTTTCTTTTAATAGACCGGCAGTGACCAAGTGAATTAAGCGTCTACCACCCCAAGAAGTTTAAATCCCATTTTCATCGGTGGCTTTTGTGGTAGATGGTAATTTGCTT
The DNA here is from genome assembly GCA_008360955.1 of Fasciolopsis buskii. NCBI lineage: Eukaryota > Metazoa > Platyhelminthes > Trematoda > Plagiorchiida > Fasciolidae > Fasciolopsis > Fasciolopsis buskii. The sequence continues at coordinate 25,892 of LUCM01000209.1, forward strand.
TCTCCCAGCTGTCCACCGTACTTGGCCCATTAAGACCTTAGGCAGTTTCGTGACGCCTAAATACTGACTCACGGGTTACGGTCTTCGTCTCCCAGGGCAGCGAGCTGTCGAGCCCCTACAGCACTTTCACTTTACTCATGCGTTTAGCGCGCAGTTATGGAACATGTTGTGTTCTCAGTGCAAGGTTATGTCACGGACAACAATGAGGATAGCGCAGCATGATTGATATTATGCTCATGGTTAGTTTGGAATGTGTTTAGCCGTCTCTTATAGGATAATCACCATTCAACTGGACGGAGAGCGTTGACCATTTGTTTTCATCCATTTAATTCGGCGGAAACACCTCTGCTACGCAGAAGCAGTGAATGGGACTTGTAGAAACATTACATACGTTGAGAGACTAATTAAAAACCACAACCAAAAACGTTAGTTCTTAAGCGGTCTGCAAACTCTTGAACTCTCTGCTTATTACTACTAAGTATGGCGAGGTCACCAGCGTTCTTCAGGTAAGACTGTCTATTGCCTGGTAGACCAAATCCAATCTATGGTGGATGACGGTCTAACGAATAGTAGTAGCAGTAGTAGGACTTAAGTCCACGGAAAATTCTCCACGAGAGCTAAATGTTAATAATCTGGTCGAAAACCCGCGGGTCCGTTGAAGTAATTCCAGGGACGGTGCACTTCAGGAGAGTTTAACTGACCCACATTGCCAGCAGACCTTCTAATGACACGTCAGAGAAAAGTAATGCAGGTTTCACTCTTTTGCCAATACTGGGAGTCATTGGAGTCCCTGCTTAAAAAATATGGAAAGTAGTTGAACAAGATTGATGAAGACGAAGTTTAATTATTGCACTTAACAAAGCCCGTGAGTAGCATCAGTGCATCAGTTAACATAGATACCTCCTATCAAGGAAATTCGAAAAATTAGTTTAGCAGACATTGCTAACAAGCTCTCAATTTTCAAAGACTGAAAGGTGAGTGAATAAGGTTAGTCTTCAACATTGAAAATGTATGGTCCCTCTAACCAATGGACTGGTATGAGCAGAGAAAATTAGAATTCCAGATTGATGTCTCCGAGGTACTTCCACCACTAAGTTGGAAGCACTGCATGATGAGGCTTAGTGCTGCGGACGATGGCGTAGTTAGCTTCAAACTCTTCCATCAAGTACTTCTCTTGAGCTACTATCCCATATTCGTTCAGCTTGTGTTCGTCACTTGTGCTTAGAATCAGATGTTGCTGCAAGGCGATAGCCAAAACCGAAGAACATCAGTCTCAGAGTAGTCGTTGCCAGGAAAACAAAAAGATCAACTCAAACGATGACACCCATCTTATCACATGTTGTTGTGTTCCTCAGAACTTATCCGCTCTGTGCCGAGAGGAAAGTCATGGAACAGATTCGTTTGTCGTTGCAGAGGACTGAGCAGGGAAAATCAGCCTGAAAGCTTTTGCATCTTTTACATCCAACACGAAACCCCTTCGCAAAAGTCAAGCGAGCAGAGTTATATAAAATATGTAAAGTATTCACAAAAGATTGTATTGCCAATAACATCATTAGGGCTAATGAAGTTAAATATGAAGGGAGGAAAATGCAAAAATTGTAAATAACTTCTGTGTGTCTTGTGAGTGACAGACGTGAAACTACCTGTAAGTAGAATGGGAAACATCAAACGGTGAATGTTGTTTCGAAGTTGGGATAAGATGAGCGAAACAATGACCGACTCAACATTCAGGTCGGGCAGAGTATGGTGATCAGTTTCGGATTTTGGTCAGCGCAGACCCAGGGGCTTTAGGAACCCCGTACCCCAGGAAACTATGGAGATGAATGAGCCGGTTCGAAAGCACTATCCAAAGAATATCCATACTGACTGCATTCCTAATTATTATGTTGTTTATGACAGGTTTGGGACAAGCGTAGTGGAAAAGATATGTCCTTCAGCCACTGGGGGGAACTATGGAGTGGGAGAGAACCGGCAACTGTGACCCTGAAACATGCGGCGGCGTGGAATCGCATAACTTCATATTAGGTCAGATGAGGCGGCGAGCCTGGTGACAGCGAGTTGTCGTTTCCCACCGCAGACATACCATCCCGTTTCCGAAACACAAAAAAGTCCCACCTAAATGGCGGGAGAATGTTATCTGGCCAAAGTAGGAATGCTGCCGATTCCACAAATAGTTTGCTACGATATATTGAAAAGCGGCGTGCTTTGCTGTTTCCCGTTAGATTCAGTACCCATTAAACTTGAAGAACCATGATCAACAAGCAGGATTTATACACCAACGAAACACCGTTTCCCCTTGTAAGGCAATATAAATAGCTATTCGTGGTAGTATCTCAGTAAAATCAGTGTCACAATTATTACAGCGTTGCGGCAACTTATTTCGAATATTACCAATGATCCACAGGGCGCAAAATATCGTGGAAAGCTTTCTTGAGATACAGATGTTCCCCTTGTACTAGAGAGGTATAGACAATTATAGGAAGCTCCATGAGGCCACTGCATGGTAACATCCCCACACCCGCACGTTGACGGTCTGTCGCACTACCATCGACGTCCAGGATGAAAGTACCAGCAGCCGTGCTGCAGCCGGGAAACTTGACTATTGGTGCCTACACCAGTCGTTTCTGAAGCTCGCTTAGGGTCGACTTACACTAGCTGCCACGCAAATTTTCTTATTGTCTTCCTTAAATCTATGTAATGGGAACGAAGATCGAACGTAATCTTTGACAGAACGACGGTGATAAGAGGTTAACTCAGAAAATCATCTAACATCGGCTGGAGACTCAGGAACCAGCCAGCTTCTGATGGTCTCTATTTTCCTGGAGGCACTTTGTACTCGTTTTTGGCTGATGAGCTGGCCTAACTACAGTAGTTCGCACTTCGCTGGGTTTAACTTTAATCCAGAAGTTTCCACCGATTAGATTGCCTTTCTTGAATTATCTAAATTATCATCAATTATCCACCTATGAACAAAAATGTCATCAATGTAGACCCGATAGGTCGTTGGTACCAAATCACTGAATACCAAGCTCATTAGGCGTGGAAACGTGGGAGGGTAGGCTAACAGGAACAGCATAATCTGAAGCTCACACATACCAGTCGGAATGCAGAACGGTCTTTTCCTGCCGTCGGGATGCGACTTCGCCTTTCAATATCCCGATGCTAAATCGAGCGAATTACAGAACCTGCCACCACCCAGGCGCAAAAGCGTAAGGCTACCTTTCCATGTCATATCGCTTGTTCGGCGGCAGTCAAAGCACACAAATTATGTGGCCAGAAAAAATGGAAGAGGCCCAGGAGGACCTCGAGGGTCAGATCACTCCATTCGAAATTATCCTCCTGAATTCGCCGTGATATCGAGTAGTGACTCGTCGAAGTGGTTACCTAACGGGCAAACCCCTTTGCATGTCCATGTGATGCCTGATTATCGCGGTCCTTCCTAGGGGTGAACGTTCTCACACAGAAGCATCCTGGTGCTTCGCCACTAAGGATTGCGGCCCTTTTCGAAGTTCGTTGAAAAACCCCTTCGCGCCGGCAAATCATCCGTTTGAAGTACAATGCTCGTAGAGTACACGACCGCTTTGTGAGCGTTCTGCTTCTCCTCTGTCCCCTCAAAAGAGACTTGCACGTCATCATACAGCAAAACTCCGCAGCCTAAATCTAGGTGAAAACTATGTTTTTGAAAGAATTCGAACACAAGAATAATGTCCCAAGGTAAATCTGACGAAATTAATGCTGACTGTGCAATTTTCTCGTCTACAAGCTGTATTTTGACCACAGTAACGCCGTTGGCTGGCAGGGCTGTCCCATTAACCACCCGAATAACAGCAGCTGCACTGATGGTCCTATGAGAGCCGCAGACTCTCGGGTATGGGGGGCTACATTTTGTCCGTATCCGCCACAGCCCGCACAGATGCCCCTCAATCTCAACTAGAATAAGAGGTGTATGCTAGGAAGCAATATCAGGTGCATATACCAGGAAGACAAAACCAAGATGAGGACTTATATTCGACATTATTCTTTGGCTGTCCCTGGATTCAGCGATAACGCTGATCTTGTCTCTGATTGGAAAGTTGGTGTTGATAGCACGGTGAGGTGAGTTAACTCGACATCTTGACCGGCTGCAATCACCCCTTGGTGGTCTAAACCTTGAGGCCATCAGTACAGCCTCCGAAAGAAACTTGGAAGATTGCTGAATAAACTGGGTCCTTGATTCTCCGCTGTTTACGCCGGCGTTATGCCGTCAGACAGCAAACACACGGAGGAACTCCAAGTTACTGTGGAGAAAACCATTGGCCGCTAGTGCTTGTAATTCATCAGCATAGTCTGGTGGAATCTCGTGTGGTTTGCGCATGTACCTGTGCGCATCCATTTGCATAGTGTGAAAGGTGATGCTCATTCACATTTACATGAACCAAATAGATCAGTATAAAAGGTACTTAGGCTGTTTTCATCAGGTCTACAGGGGCACTGCTTCCCTCACATGCACGTGCACTTTATTTTTCGAACATCAATAGTCACCTACACATGGGCATTGACTTTCAACGTGGAAATAAGATGAATATGACTTAGGAACGTCCTCTTTCGACCTTTTCAGATGGGGCCCGATTTAACCATTTCTTGGTGACTGGGTGGATGCTGCATGCCTAATTCCAAGTAAAACGATGCTATTACTTTGACGCAATTCGTGTTCTCTACTGTTGGCACCCTTCGGACATCCGATGCTGAGTGGAAAAACGAATGAGCGATAGATATGATATAATGTTCCTTTCAACAATAAACAAAAACGTCGATCGATTTCGGAATTCGAAATTCGGAAATTAAACAACTCCCGGCAAATTTATCTACACACGAGTTCGGCCATATCGTGCGGCGTACTATGAAGTAATATGTACCTGAATGTTTCGCACTTTCAGCGCATTTTTACCTGATGCTTTAAAAGAATGAAAATATTGCTTGGGTTCCCTGAAGGACAATTCACGATGAGTCCTGCAGCAATAAAAAAGTGTGTACGGAGAGGAAGAGACCCTAGTCCGCAGACGCTTCCGGGTATATTAACCGGAAAGCATCCGTCATTCTACTCTAGTTATTTATGCAGATAACCTGTGGTTGTATAACGTTGAGGAAGGGGTTGACACAGCAAATATTCCGAAGAGTTACAGAACAAAGTACCAGTGTCAAACTACATAAGGCATTGATCCTAATGGATAACAGGGAAGCCATAAATTTGTTTTTAGGACATTCTTTAAGAAAGAACACTTTGGAGTGATGAACGCTCAACCCATTTGGCCACTGTCTAAAGGTGCATCCAGAGTAGGCTCGGATGGCAGGGTCAATAAATGAGTGCCCGAAAAGTATGTCTTCGATCCGAAATGGCCCGTGCTCCATTCTGCAAAATAATTGGCAGCTCTTATTATTGAAACTTTTCCACACTGGAAAACAATTAAAAAAATTATCGTTACCATGGTACGTATGAATTTTCCTTCGTAGCGGCACTTAAGTTGTGCAAGCTGCTATCACAAAAACCATCCAATGTGAATGAATGCTTCTTGCCTCATACGGATAGCTGAACATTCTATCCGACAACCGATAAGTGACATAAACACAAGGAAAACCAATCTGGACATAATGCTTAACTCCAGAAATGGAGAAGCCAATTAAAATTCAGTACAAACATCAGCATTTAGAAGTTTCTAGCTAACTGGAGAGAGGTAAATAAGTATGTTCACTCACATTGCTGAATAAAGCAATAAGCATTTATTTTCGTCGCGCCTTTTAGTGTTTCGTGGCTTGTTTTCACCGTGAACACGAACAGCCATTGCCGTTTGTAGTTTTGTGTTCATGAAACTATTTATTGGTAACGTGGTCGCTGTGGTGCCTACCAAGGGGATCGACACTGGAAACAACTAGAACGTGGTCAGCAAAGATTGTGGTTGAAGGGCTTCCGGATCTTCCGAATATAGTAACTTATGGTCTCAAGGTGCATAAAGTCATTGGCACAGTACACTTCTTAGCATTACCGTTAATCGACACGTATTCGGAGACAAGCGCCGAAATATCTCACGAAAAGGCTAGCTATCGTCAAGGGATGCTTTGGATCGCCAATCAAGAGTCATTAAAGGACAACTGTGACCTTGTTGATTTGCATTATAAGCTCTGGTATAAGGAGACGCTTCTTCACTCATCTTAGTAGCGGTGGTGGAGGAGCTCGCAAACACTCACAGAAACAATCATAAAAGCGCACCACCGCCATTTATGCCTCCTGTCCCACTAATGATGTAAGGCAATGCTGACATATCGAATCAAATTTTCATGCAACCCTCACAAGTTCATTTAAATTTTCGGCAGTCTCGAGTTCATCGCTCCATGTTCCAGGAGTACCTGTGCTTACAAACAGGTGAGTTGAGCTATATTATTCCGCTTAATCCATCGAACCGCCTAACGACAGCAGGCTTTCATGAATGCCGCAATGAAGAGGGGTTTTCTAACAAAGATTCACAAACCACAAGAATTAAAGTTCGAAGATAAACTCGCAAGCATGACCAATAAAAGTACCAGCAGAATCTGGAATCTGGTGTTTGTTGTTCCCATTTATAAGCAAGCTGTAGTAAACCGCACTTTCCTTTACATTTATTTGGCACTTACATGGTCGTTGTGTAATCAATTATTCCTATTAGACCCTTCGCGGACGACGAAAAGGAATAAAAAGACCCGTGGCTAAACAGAGGGACATAAAATGAAGGCTAATCTGATTTCCATCAGACATTATAAGTGAGAAACGACGACCAACTGACAGCAACATTCCCGTGTTTACTAAATCATATGGTGACTCTGCATATAAATATTTTTTGTATTACTGCAAACGTTCCTCTGTTTCACCTGAACTTTTTATTCCACGTCGGTGCTATTCTTAACTTACAAAGAATAATACTGATTGTCTTTTCGAATGCCCGCAGTCGTTGAGTTCATGAGTGATGGAATGGCTGTTGCGGTTCACCACTTCTGGGAGGCAAACAACAAAAGATGAGGTGCTTGACAATATCATTCGCTAATTAGGAGGAAATGATAACGGACAGTTTGCCTCCACTTCCACTTGCAAAAAGATAGGAAGTCTAAGTTTACAAGGTTTATAATAAGTTGATTTACAAATATATGGTCTTAAAAGCGCACAACGATGAGTGCGCAGAACGAGGTGCTGGAAGAAACGTCGGACTTACTAGCTACGGACGCGACTTTGGAATCGCATCGATCGGACAGAAGCAGAAGTCTTGGTTATTACACATTTAAGCTATGAAAAGTACCAAGGCTAGTTTTTGCTAAATCCGGTGTTGATGTACGAAAAACAAAAAGCAACAAATTCGATGCCATTATTTAACTCACATTGCGGCCATTATCGGTGACTAAGAAAAATAGTGGTATAGCGCTCAGCGTGCCCGTTAGTTTGTTCCATAAATGTACTACAGTTTTAGGTCGCGTCTAGGTAGCCTGTTGGGCTTGAATTCAGGGTCATCGAGTACCTCCACCCGAAAACAAGGCCACAGTGTTGCTGTAGTTAATAAGATTAATGTATCGTCTAAGTCGACGATAATGGTTATATAACCAAATATTCAAGCAGTTCACTGACAGAAATGTGCAGCGACTCGAAGGAAAATCCAACGTTGCGTCCAAAAGGCCGAAGTAAGGCTGGCAAAAAATTCCGAAAAAATGAGTGGCCATAGGCGTTTCAAGGTAAGCATCACTTACCATTGTCAACACTTACCATAATAAATGTGAACCGGGAATTTATTATTACTGCTTTGGTTAATAATATTAGTATTACCGGATATTACTAAGGATGTCTATTACCACATGCCAAATGAACCAGGGTTGTTTCTGAACTAGATTCCTGACGTCCAGTATGGAAACGAACAAACACCAGCGTTATTGGGGTGCAAATGAAACGCACTAGGAGTTTCACCAATAGCTTTTCAAAATTTATTTGCGTTGAGTGATTTCACTTCATGAAAATGCAGCGGGAGACGCATACGGACACTGAAGGTGACCAAGGAAGGGACTAGATTCTTTCATTTCCTAAATTTAACAGATGTATTTGTGTACAAATTATCATCTTCGTCCTCGAGAAAAAAAGTCAGAAGGGGCCGCGCCCGGTATGAACCTTACAACAGGCACTTCCGGTAACATGTGGCCCATATATCCGCGAGTTGTCACCACCTAACCAAGTGCTCTTCAGGACATCACTTGAGTCCATTCTAGATACTCCCTTCCACTAAAATGTCTATCGGTATTCATATTCAAAAAGGTAGGGAGCTATTCAATTTCGCAGGCAATCATAAGTAAGATGATCAGATTTGTGAGTGCAAAATAGCACACTAGAACAATTCTACGGTTAGTTAGTTATGCGAACTTTACGGAGTTGGCAACTAGTACCAACCCGCGAATTTCCGCCGATTGAGCACCCCCTTTCCTGCCCAAAATGGCCACCCAGAGGGATACGCCGGTGTTTCTCAACGAGTTACTAGTGATAGGGAAATCAGATGTGCACTTATTAAGCTTGCGTAGCTGCGTTTCCTACTGGAGGTTAATGAGAGACGCTGGTGAATGTGTTTCGACTACTGGACATAAAATATCTTATGGGTTAGTTAAGTTGAAAAACTTTTCAAGATAAAAAGACGCTGTGTAAAACCAAATTCTTCTTTTATAATTGGTATTGAGACTCTCCACAACCCATGAAGACGAGGTACCATTTTCATTTCACTTTTTACCTGTTGTACTAATCAAATTTCGATTATTTTTAATGCCCCTTGCAGTACATAAGTAATGCTTTGATATATTTCGTAACGATCTACGTATTTAATCTTGTTTATATGAAAATGAGTATCTGAATTTAGGCAGCCTCCTGTAACTCAGTAGTCAACAAGGAAGTCGATCGAAAAACCCCTAGATTTGTAATTGGCCTGTGATTCAGCAGGCGACCTTAGTTTTATCATTTTTGATTTCCTGTATTAGTGACTATCGTAGTTTAAAGATCATGATGCAAGATTGTTTGACTGGTGGATGAAGGATCTGTTTCCTACTACATAAACCCAACGGGAACTTTAATGATGTTCAAAGTGAAAAACCGGTTTTTGGTACAGCTGACTGATTGTAAACCACTGAAACTAAGGAATGAACCAAACAAATCACATCGGAAATAGTCACTAAATAGTCCTCGCTGGCGGCGAAAGATTCTTTAATGGGAAAGAAATCCCCAAACCGTCGTCTTAGATCATCCCGTAACGTGTTATCGGTGCATTTTTGGGGACTGTTTTCGTTGGGAACCACGTATACAAGCATTTATTCATTCTTAAAATAAATAGCAAGGATTATATATGTATATACATATATATATGTGCGCCAGAAACCTTCACAACAACCCTTGAGTTTCTTTGTGTATTTAAAGTTCAGCAGGTGGTTTACGTCTATATATGGAGGAATTACATATATATTCAACTCAAGTGAAATTTCAACTGAGTTGACATGAATTGTACATACATTAATGTATGTACCATTCATGTTAATTAACATGAACCATATGCCAAACTAAATGGCATCATTCCGGAAACGATTTTCGTAAGCCGTGAAGGAGGATGTGCATGTTCACAGCCGGGTCTTAAATGGTAACATTCACAGGTGTAAGTTCTTAAGGCTCTTTTTATTATATGGACCGAGAATACACTGTTAAAATCTTAAACAACTTACAGCCAATATATACCGGCAAAAAATTCTACTCTATACTAATTCGACGAGCAAAATGCTGGCTTTTTTATTCTTGTGCTGCTCGTTTCATGATTTAATGCCGAAAACTGCGGAGGTCCGGCAAGAAGTGGAGTAATAGCTCTCACATAAGGCATTTTTTGGGGTCATGATGTGTGTTCGCTGCTTGAATTAGAACCGCGAATGAATGAATGAGATGGTGGTGTTGCAAGAGCAATAAAGAACCGAAGCCATCAGACAAACGCAAAGGGACTGCAGCACTGAAACCAAATTCCCACACAAGAATGACCTTGGGTATTCTCGTGCAGTTGCCTTCATGAGGTTTCGAGAGTTTTGGTTCCAGTTCCAGTTCCACATAGATTGTAGGACCATACGACGAGATGCTTAATCGTCCAGGTTCTTACGCTGAGAGCTCCTTGGATCTGACGATGCTTCGACAACAGGGAGGTGGTAAACCCTCTTCGATTCCTACAACGGAGGAAACAATTACTGAGATGGGTTCCTCTGGACCATCTACTCAACACCGAAATTCACGCATTGTCCTGGCCAACCACAGCTAGCCATGCATTTTCTAGTCTTCTTTTGACTTCGCTCACTGACCTCACTTCGATCACTTCCTCCGGTTGATTGCTGCAGTCATTCGCCACTCGTATGATGAATGATTTACTCCTCAACCCGGTGGTTACGTGTTCTCGTTTAATGGTTTTCCCGCTACCTCTATTTGTATCGTTCTCCCTCATCGGAAATAGGGCTCCACGATGACCCCGTATCTCAGCCAGGCTCTAATGATCGTGAAGGCCTGCATTAAGTCACTTCTTTTCCTACGTCTTTCCAGGGAGTACAAGCCGAGTGCCCTCAGCCTCTGCTCGTATTTTATGTGCCTCGAATGTCCAAATGAAGCTGAATCTGTTTCAAAATTTTACTATTTCTTACCAAGTATGGTCTCCATGCCTGACACAGAAATCCAGTTGCAGTTGGCCAAGGAAACGCAGTTTTCGAGTGACCCGGGTTCTGGTTGGAGGTTACGGCTCAGTAACTTTCCAAAGTCTTCGGAGCACGTTTTCACCCGTTTTTCTGGTAGGACCTGTTATGGGATAAATTATTAATTCGCTCTCACAACCTTGTTGACTTTATTTTCACCCGAGCGAAACTGGGACTATTCATGTATATATTAGGCAGCCGGTTTTACGGTGCATGACTGACCATGGACCAGTTGAGAGGCATGTTTTGTTCTAGTTGTGACTATGTCTACTGCGGCTGAAAACAGCACTTACCAAGGCTTATTGAAGCGGCCGCACTGCTTCAGAAGCAACCATTCAGGGCATCAAGTTTTCCCCTTCAAGTTTGTCCTAATTGCTA
>LUCM01000209.1:46727-63142 GCA_008360955.1 Fasciolopsis buskii
TTATCTTGCGCATGACTCTCGTATGTCGATAAATATACAAAAACAAACAAACCTTCCAAATTACTAGAGGTCACTCTCACCCATCGTCACTTTGGTTTATATTGTCCGTATTTCCTGTGCATCATCTATGTAAAAAGTTTATCTTGCATTGTGCATGCATCTCGCAAATCGATAAATATACATTATCATCATCATTGTCCAAGCACGCTTTCAACCGCGCAACGCTAGTAGATGGAATTATTTTCTCCATCACTTTTCTCCATGCGCCAACCAATATGCAGAGACAGTATCATCCTGATGTCCTCCAGGGCTTTGATCTCTTTCAACTACGTCATTCTCTGATAGGGTCGGTTTTCGAGTGCAGTGAACAACCGACCAGAACTTCTTGAATGCCCCCTTGGAGGCTTAAACGTAACGATTAGGTTTCTCACGGAGACGTATCAGGCATAGTAAATATACGTTTTAAGCTTTCAGTCCCCGCTGGATCGGTAAACCATTAATCCTGGACCTCGTGTTGCGGAAAATCGTTGGACGACTTCTAGGATTTGTATTTCCCGAAAGGAAATGGGCGTCCAGGGTGTAACTTGTTCTAAATGATGACGTAATACTGTTTTTCACGATGGTATTACTACTATGACTTCCTTTGAACGTAATATTCGTCGGAGTTTATGTAAAACTGATTCACCGCGCCGGTAGTTGCTGCTCTTTGGAATGATGTTTTCAGGGACACACGGATGACCACCGAGAATTCCCTCGTTTCTGATACTCCATGTAGTTCCTGACGGTCGAGTTGCTTTGTGGTCATCTTGCACTCAGTGCCCTTCCCTAGGATGAATGGCACCGTACCTGAATGGCCAGGCTCCTACAGCATCAGGGACCGTTTTCACTAGGTTGCCCTTGGGATGAATTACTACTTTCACATCAGCGTAGAACAAATAACAGACGAATTTGAAGTCGGCCGTGAAGTCAGTGAAAAACACCGAAAACAATAGTGGTCGTGGGATGGAGCCTTCAGTTATCTCGCTACAAGCACCTGCTGCAGTGGACCTAGGTCCATCTGCCTTCAAGTAGAATCTGTGACCCAGAGGGTAGTCTTCAGGTCATCCCGCAACTGAAGGTCTTGCATTTTCAGACCATAGCTTGGATAACAGCAGCCTGCAGTTGGCCGAGCAGCAGGCCTTCTGAGTTTGCAGTTAGCAAATCTTAGCGGGATGCCCCGTCCATTCTAGCGGTCATGTTCTCAAAAAACTCAGCGGAATTTTCGTATACTATCTGCATAGAAAAAACCTGGCTGAGTCTGGCTGAGTAACTGGCTTCTAATTGGGTACTTATCGACCGTATCTCGGATGCAACGGTCTATTAAATTCAACAAAACTTTGAGAAGCCACCCTGTGGAACTGTTGCTTCTCACTTCTGCCATTCCCCTCCTTGCAATCTATCACAAACTTCGCCATCTTCCAGCCGTTAGGTTGAATTGCTTTTAGGATACCATCCTTTTTCTAGCTGATTCTTCCATTATGCCTTTAGGCGTGCAGAGGCACATTCCGGCTGATTCTTGAAGTCCACCGCTGCAAGCAAATATTGTTCATCTTGCGACATACTATTGCAAACTGATGCAACCAAACAAATTCTACGTATCCGTGATCGATTGTTCAATAAGTACAGAAGTTCCCAGCCATACGGCCGTTTGCATTCAGTAGTTCGATTATTATACCTAGCAATCTTCTTACTGCTTTTTCAATTGCCTGCATCTCCGTGAATCCTATGTAGTCTCTTCGTATCAGTTTGATCTTGTGTCGGACATGCCTCTCGTAATTCCAGAAATATTTTTACTATGCTTAGATTTTGTATTGATTAAGGACGAAATGAACAAATTTGTTGGACGGAGAGCAACTGCCTACGCCAGTCTTTTGAGGATGGGCCGGTTTATTTTGCCCGGGACTGCAGCATTGTGCAGGTTTAGACCCCGCAAAAATAATGTCTGTTCTGTTGTTGGGACTATTAGATATTCCACTCTTTGTTCAGTGAGGTTCACAATATTAAGTAGGATAGTGCCACAGTCATACACATGCACCGACCTGAAGTAATTTAGAGGGACTTCGGCTAGTGTTTTGCTATTAACGCCTGGTCACCAATTTAGGCTTGCGTATTGTCTACGACTAGGCACAGTTTCTCGTCAGACTGGGTGCAGCTGAAATAGACCTTTAGATTCTTTTTTGCGTTCTGCGCTGAGCATGATGCGCATTGACCCTGGCGCACTCTCTGAGTCCTATGGGCTCCCGCTGGTGCCTGTGATGCTTCTGGTTCTTACGGACCCTCCGGCACACTTTCTTCCGTCTGCTGCGTTTTTCCCATCGCCTCTCTCGACCAAGTAGGATTTTTCTATGCGGCAAATAACCTTTTTTACAGTCATCAGCTTCTGGGCAATGCGTATCCGAACCAAGTTTACGTCAAAGTTTTCCGTGTGCTGTTGCAACATAGTGGGCCTGATGAGTACAGCGCTGACGTTGGTCTTATTGTAGTACTTTTGTCCATTTCTCCGGGGGCCTAGCAATTTCCTTTCTCTTGCAGTGACTAGAGCACCCCGTGATCAATTTGGCCAACCGATACCGCTAACCACAATTCGGTTATGCCGATAATCCTTCTTGAATAGCAAGTCCTTGGCAAAGGATATATGATGTCTTCTCCACCTAGTTGGTTCGCGGTTAACCTAAAAGAGGACTTTTCCAGAAATACATCAAGCGTTTCTTAATCGAATGTTGTCATGCCAGCCCATCCTAACTCTTAGTCAACTTCTGGGGTGTGAGAGTCCGCCACTTCACTCCCTGTCGCGGTCCTCCTCCGCGAACGATCGACTGATGTTGCACTTTCCATTGGTGTTGTTGCTGCACTGCGGCACAAGCAAGAAAGGTTGACTTTTCATCTTGCAAAGTGCGCACAGTTGAAATTGCCTGAATGCAACGGGAGTCAAAGTAGTTCTTTTGGGGTAGTTGATAGTGGTGCGCAGTTTCCAGCGCAATTTCAGCTCCCAATCCACCATCTTCTCTGTCGTCTCTGTCGTCTCTGCGGGTGTGTTAAAGAGGTGGATGTAATTAGGCGGCTTTTCATCATCCTCATACCACGTAACCTGTAGCCCGATGCAATCGACGTCAATTGAGTCCCTATAAATTTCCACTCATTTGCTTCGCATATCGCACACCTGGTTAATAGGCGTTCCTTCTCCACCGAACCACCTGAATTCTGCTATGCCAACCTTTACCCCTTCGTCACAGGTTTCTAACCATCCATACAGAAATCCCTGAATCCTATTTAAGGTCGCATTTCTTTCTTGTTGTTTATGACAAGCTTTGGAGCAAATTTCTCATTAGAATTCTGTGCATGCAGAAACAATCCGGTTTTAAGAGTGCCCTAAATACTTGTTTTTATGTCGCCAGGTCTTTCAATTGGCCAACACGCATATCTCGGAAGAGCATGCTTTTGAGTCAGTCATCGATTTCTGAATACGCATGCAATCCCCCTACTTCCCATTGGCCTCTGCGTTCCATAGCACCCCATCTAGGGGCGTAAAAGAACCTAATATACTAGAATAATATGGACAACACCGACGATGAACTCCACTCTGATCACTGGGTGAATGGAACAGAAGTAACCACTTTAAGATAGAAAACACCCATGACACACCGCTATGTCCAAAGCTCCCTAACTGGCAGACGAGCAAATACTAAGTTTGTCTTCCTCGGTTCCCCTTTCACTCCCATAGTTCTGGACCCTTTTATTTATCTACTTCCATCTTCTTTACCACTCACCACAATCCATCGGCCGGAACACTTTCCATATTGCCGTTCCTCCATTTTTCCCTGTCTAGATGCTCCGCGTTTTTGAGAATCACACCATTATTATTATTAAATAACTCAACAGAAATAGACTAAGCTATGTCGTTATCCAAATTTTACTTCTATTCTCAACACAGTAGCCCCGTAATTCTCCATTCACAGTTCTGTTTTCTGTATTAGGTCAGCAACACAGAGCATGCTGGCCATGGAAGATTGTGAAAAATCTACAGTGGTATTCCGGAGTAGTTGCTGAATGCCTGCAGCTGAATAACTGCGCTATAATGGCAATCTGGTAACAGTATCACCCAGGTCGTCCCACTATATAAGGTGTTATTATTTACCAACCTTAGGTCGGACGGTGTCTCTATTTCTCCGCCGTTCACTAATCGTCATAACTCCAAGCTGACAACGAAGCCAGGCTGCGTCTCGCCCTTGTTTCAGATCCCGCACCTAGGCTATACGCGTTGTTACCAGTTCCGGCCCTGTAAAGGGAACTACAAATCTGCTAGCTTCTCGCTCCTGCTAGGTCGCTATTAGCCAGACGTGGCTCTCGATTACTGATTCGTTCAATTCAAACCGCGTCGCTGATCCCCTTGGATTTTCCAAACCAGATGGATATTCATGACTGATCAAATAAAGTTACTACTGCCGTTGCGTTCCTTTAAATTCCTCACACTTACTGCCATCTAAGGTGAAATCTGCGACAGCAAACATGTCGGTATAGAGGATATCTATGGATGATGTATTTAAAAAAGTATTTTACTTATTAAACAAACATTTCTTTTATTGCATCCCTTAGTCCTGTTTTCCACCAGACGCGTAGGAATGTAATCAGCAGTCATGAGGGTTCCATACTCTTTCGTCAAAACGTTTCATAAAATCTCATTCTCCATTTAATTTGGTAGAATTGATAGCAATCCTCAGCATTTTGTTCCCCTTTGTTGTTGTTAAATGCGACTTCCCTATTCACATTGCGTGACGTTCCACTTGGTTTTGAATAATTTCTATCAAATTATTATATCCCCACTAACTGTCACCTCCTCAGCTTAACCTTTTAGTCCATCACGTGCCGATCTTGATGTTTGCGCCTCCGGGCTTATCTCGACATCCGCGATCGAGCTACTATCTAATGCTGCACCAGCGACACGCAAAACTAGTGAACTTAAACACGAAATGACTTGCACTGTGTTGCTCACGAGTAGTTCTGGAAAACCCTGTGCAATCTTGCAAAACAGTACGTACAGTTTGAATTTTGTGTCGCATTTTTTATACCGCCTATTTCTTTGCAGATTTCGATCGCGCCTACCGATTAATCCAACGTAGAGTATATCCTCATACACATACTCATTTCTGTTCTTCACGTTTCCTCTGTATCATTTATGTAAAACTTCGATCTTACCTTGCGCATGCCTTTCGTAAATCGACAATTATGCAATATTATTATCGAAAAAACGGTGGAGCATAAATTTGAAAAACCAACCATAGTGATCACTCGTTAATCCCTCCACCAAAATTCGATAAAATGACTGCTTATTTATCACTGGTTTAATATCAAAGCAAATTCAATGTAGACACGGTAGACCACCGGTCCTGGCGTGTTTGCTACCTTCTGCGATGACCGTAGGTTTCAGCAATTTATTACCCCCTTGCATTTCTTGTTTACATATTAGGCAAACTCAGCCAATGGAAGGAAGACAAAAAGGAAGAAAGAACACGCGCTCGCAGTTCTCGAATTTATCTTCTCGTAGTCGTAATTGTTAACTAAGCTGCTGTCCTAGTCCTATAGTTGGAGTTTATATGAAGGATGTTGCCGCATCACAGTTTTCAGCGTCTGCCTTTGCGATTAGGTCCATGATGCTGAAACTGAGGGTATGAGAGAAAAGGCAAGTAGGGGGCCATGTGCCGCAGTGGTTTTAGCGTTTTCAGCACAAAATAGTTTTGCTCAAGCTTTATATGGCGCTAAAAGGATTGGATGATGAATAAGCACCGTTGGCCAGGAAATAAAAAAAAGCAGAGCCGGACGCAGCGATTTTACAGAACAAGAGCGTACTGGGTTAAAAGTATCGCCATTTAACAGCCCGGTTTCGGTGTTAAATTTTACATATACTGGTTGTCGGTTGACGGCAGTCAATGATGTGACGCATTTACTCTTTAAACGACCTTTGACTTGGGGACGAGTCACATATTTAGCTAGCATGGCAAAACATGGATTGCTGAAATTGAAATAAACACTAAATTGTCCAATCGAAGTTTGTTGATGAGTGTGTGTGACCCGATAGTTTTTACGTTCCCCAAAGTATCGGAATGTAAACCTACCTAAAGTTTCCGAAAAGAAGAAAATAAAGTGATGAAATACAACGATTGTATCTGCATGGTTTAAATTTTGGCATCGACACTCGCTACAGCACCGGAGCGTTGTTCCGATAAGTAGAAGCACGTAGTTCACTCAACTGGCGGAAACCAGTCGGCAGTTCAAGTGCAAGGCCTGTTCTGATCAAAGAAAATACTGTTTGGATAGGTGCAGTCAGAGAATAAAGTTGAAAAATTGCATTCTAATGTTGCACTCTGCTTTTCACAACCGACCTGCTATGTTAAAGATTTCCTGTATAGCATAAATTGCGCAGACATGAGAAAATGCAGTGGTAGATAGTTAGACCCGCAGTGCTTGCATTAAGTCAAGGGTTCATGTTACGACAGTTAACAGTCCAGCTAGATGACACGAATCCTCTGTCAAACCATAGTTTCGTCGGGTTTTGAAATAACCGGGTGCATGGGTTTTTTGCATTCTCCCCCACGATGGTGACTGACCTGGTTGCTCGGTTTTAAAGAATGGCGGCAAGGAAGCATGGTAGAACGTACGACCATATGATAAGCTTCCCTCTGAAAGAAAATAAAGTCATACATAAATAAGTTAGTAAGTAACAAACACGTCCATTCTGCCGTATTAGAAACCGGTCAGATTGCTGCAATGTTCTCCCTTGGTACACTGCTCTACATCAGCGGGAGTTATACGCTAGTTATGCATGTTTATCAGAATAATAGTCTGTGGATTTAAAGCATATTTAGATGTTTGGTCAAACCTGAAAAATTCAGCAAAATGTTCTGAGCAACGCCATTTGACCTGGCTTTCTCCCGCAGATTTCAATAACATTGCAGCTAACCTTAGACTATCACATTTTTGCCAGTTACTAGCAATTGCTGCAAAAGCATTTTTCTATGCCATGTCAGGACTGTTTTCTATTATACACCCGTAGATTGTTAGCGCATTGATTCTATGCGCATATTTTTCCTCATTTTTTGGAGTTGATGCTATAACCCTTCTATTTTCTGGTATCTCAGTTGTCCATAACTTAATTCTTTTGTATCCGTAGTGATCCCTAGACGTTCATCAAATCAGAAGAGTTTATTAACTTAGAGGGAGCTGCTAGCCTTGATAATTGGGTGAGATGCAGTATCTCACGTATCTCAGGGTAGAGTCCCCGTTGCTTTTGCAATGCGGATAAAGGGAAGGTTACTGAAGTACAGCAAATGATCAATGATCTCTCCAGCAAAGCGTAACTGATGGATGGTGTTTTCAACAATCCCTACCCTGTCAGTTACCGCAGACTGGAAAAGAGGGCCGAAAATCATCTGAAGCCGGCTGTCACAGTCCCGAACACGAAATCCGTAGGCTAGGAATGCTGTCGTGCTCCAAGTTCATGCTTTCACTGCCGTTAGATATTTTATCGCAATGAGAGCTAGCAACACGATCCATCTAACTTTCTTCCTCATGAAGATCAGCAGAAGGCTCCTATGCCACCCAGGTCCAATGTCGTTTCAGCTTCCGGAAGATGCACTAGCCAAAGTAATTATCAAGTGGGACAAGCATTAGTCAAAGCTACACTCTTCAAAGGTTTCTAGACAATTAGTGAGAAAGCCTCGCCACGAAGAAATATACATCAATCACGTAAGATTGCCGCATGAGTTCTACCAGTTGGAATTTCTTCCTAACCGACCAGTTGGAAGTCAACCACTTCCAACGGCAAGGCCCATCAATTGGCGCAGGCATCGTCCTCGGTTCCCTCGACGGTATACAATAATGAGATCAAGCAGTCTTTTGGACACCATACTCCACCTGGGCCGTATAATTTTTAATCCCGCACCGCAGGTATAATCACATAATGACACTGCCGACACATTCAAAGCGACGGGGTTTAGAAATGCTTCGGGACGAAGTACTAGCAAAAATATAACGGTGTCACTTACTGTCGTTGCTATGCCGTTCGTGACCGTGGAACTAAATGGAACATGCACTCAGAAGTTGGTAGCCACAACGCCCCAAGGTGCACTCTGCTAGTAGGACTGCCCTCGGCAGATTGTAGGTTCGAGAAAATCCGTAGCTTTGCCAACTTTGTCTCACACCAGTTGAAACTACGTCCCGGTTTACAAGTTGGATGACCATTATGCCTCTTGACCCCTCTTATTTACACACTCTTATATGCCTGTCTTCAGCCGCTCTTCCTCTGGATATGCCACGTCTTTTTGGTTGCCTCCCGGAGGTGGCCCTTGATGGTGTTCCCACTTCGAGACTCTCGGGTTGTTCAATTCACGGTATCCCTTTTAGATCCATGCCTTCTTATGGCAACCAGCGGGTGGGAGCAACTTTAAGCAGCAGGAACACGTCACTCACGTCCTCCGAAACAATACTTACTATAAAAGTATACCCCGTACCCAAAACCAGCCCCATTATCAATATGCATTTTTCTGGCCGCATTTTATCCTTACCCGCCAGAAAGTCTGCCAAGCCAGGAGCACTGTTTCTACTTAGTTCCAGCCCTATGTTAATATAATGCGGTGTTCTAGCCTCCTAACAAGCTTTCTTAATAGCGACTTGTAACGAGTCGGTATTGAAAATCTTGATTATAACGCTGCGGTCCTGGAGTATAAATTCACCAATAGCCGCGTGGGTGGCCGCCTAAAATGGGTGTGCATTTCAGTACCAGCCTTGTTGTGCCAGGGTTCCGCTGCTAAGCTGTGCTTGATATGCCCTGTGGCTTGAGGGTGAGACTGGTGAGGACAGTCTCCGAGTGAGGCGCCTCTATAATCTAAAAGATTATGTTAAAGTCTTTTTCTGCGCAGAATGGATACAGTCGGATGCATTTTCAATTTATCAGGCCTCAGATATGTTGTAGAGACGCTCGTCTCCTGAGACATTAGTTGATCACACCCTAGTTTATACCAGTTAGCTGTTTCCGACTGTCCCTAATATCAGGACAGCAGGATGGACGCCGCGTTTACCAGGTTTGGCGAGAATCCGAAGTAATCCACATCTATAATAATAATAAGGATAATGGGTATATTTCTCAAAATTCGAGAGTCATGCGCAAGGCAAGATCAAATTTACACAGATGGAAATCGTAAGACAAAATTTAGTCGTGAAGATGCAGTTTCCGTGTTCTCATGAACACAACCTGCAATAAGATGGGCTAGTCACGAGTTTTTGGGCTTCAAATCAAAGCTAGATAAGCCATTGCCGAAACTTTCTGGGGCTGACTATGAGTCGCGCACTGCGAGTCAGTCCATGTTTAAACGCATCAAAGGTGCGCATCGCCGGCGCATAATTTGGCTGGGAAGAAATGGTTGGTGTTGTCAAGTGGCCGGGTTCACTAAAAATCAGGAGGGTAATATGGTAAAGATGAAGATCAATATGGATTTAGTAGCGGGATGGAGAAGAGTCGAAATCACACTGGATAGCATATGAGGTGGAAGGAGAATGGTAANTGAGTCGCGCACTGCGAGTCAATCCATGTTTAAACGCTTCAAAGGTGTGCATCGCCGGGGCATAATTTGGCTGGGAAGAAATGGTGGGTGTTGTCAAGTGGCCGGGTTCATCAAAAATCAAAAGGGTAGAATGGTAAAGGTAAAGATCAATATGGATGCAGTAGCGGGATGGATGAGTCGAAATCACATTGGATATCATATGAGGTGGATGGAAAATGGTACTCAACAACATTCAGCAGCTAAAATAATGCTTAAAATGAAACAGCAGGAAACTCTCAAGGTTGCATCAGAAAATTTGCAGGACGAAAGTATACGAAAAATTGTGGACAGAGAGACAATGGAACTTACAAAAATGGTCACTGGACTTATGCGGCCGGGAGCGGATTGTGATGTGTGGCGGGAAGTAAACGGGTACGTGTGAGATTTACAAACAATCCCTAAATGCACTTGCCATAAATGACCTGTGTGTTGTCCTTGATTAATATTGCAATGGGCTTATCGGAGTTCCTCAAATTCACTGAACTTAGTATCCATGTTCATGAACACCTGCATTGTCATTGCCTTCTCGCGTGACATTCGGTCCCCACTTTCCAGGCCACGCTTCGGGGAAAAATGAAATCCCCTAATGCCTGTGAATCTCGATTTCTTTTTCTGTCAAGGGAGGTGCGGGTAACAAATGACAAGCTCTGCTCATACTTGCACGAGAGCCTTGATGGATTACGCTGGTCCAGAATTTCCGATGCCCGCCAAAAGCAACTGCCCAGAACGGTTAAGTTGCAAGTTTGCCAGATTTAAGATAGAATTTCTTCAAACCAGTGACTACTCTTCCGTTCCGAAAGTCAGTGAACCTTTGAAAAATGGCAAATGGGTAGGGATTTCCACACTGAAAACCAGCAGTTGTGTGCCCCCAGGCAACTCAGCCAAGAGGCATCTCTGGGGACGTTATTGAAAAATAATGTCAGCCAAAAATGATTCTGCTTCACTCTTAGACAAATTTTCACCTACACTAACCTCCTTAGGGGTAATCGTCAGAATATCTCGGAGGCACTTAGTGACCCTTTGCCTCTGTCCGAATAAATTGCAATAACCCTTCAAAGCCATGTCCATCTTCTTTGGTGCCGGAGATATTTTCTACTGTTTCCCGCTCACCGCTCCGCTTGCGGTAGAAGCAAAAGCCAGCTATCACCTGCTAGCTACCTGACTCGTTACCCCCGGATATATCTTTTTAAATAAAAGGTACGTTTTGTTTCTGTTTTTTATAGCCGCCGGCGCGCAAATCTTGGTCTGGTCAATCACGGAGCACCCAGCGGAATCGTGTCAAAAAGCTTACGTAAACCAAGTTCTCATAGTAATAGTTAGCAATACGACCCAAAAGAAGGCATTCCCTAAGGCCATACTAGTCAGTCTGCATCAAGTTGGACTTTCGGCTATTAACCCGTCGATCTTGCGTATTAGCTTTGCAAGGCAGTGATATACATTAACTTAATGCAGAGATTTTTTGTTATCAACAAAAACGGTCTAACTGAGCCTGACATAAAACCTGTAAAATTTTCACTTTTGGTCAAATCCAGCCAGGTCAAGCCTTATCTAAACTTCATTGAATGTTTTCCTTAAAGACTCTAAGTAAACCTGTTTATTAAAACCCTAGCTTGAAGTTAATCTTCTTGGTATGGGAGCATTTGGTTTCATCTCATTTTCTAGCGCACATGGGCGGGAAGCATAGCTGAAATAATTTGTCAGTTCGGCCAACCACCCATACAAACTAATGAAAATCTCTCAGGCCTGTCGCTGCATTGTTAACATCCTGGTGGCATGTCAATGACAGGTCGGAATAAGCTACTCAGAGTAGTTCGGTATTTGCCTGGGCTATCGTCTTGCAGAATCTAGGTTGGATACCTGGCAACTGGATTCTAAGCATATTCTTGATGTCAACGGAAGTGCCACTTGTTTTGGCACTGTTTTGTACGGTAGAAATGTGTCTTAGAAATATCACAGATTAAAAAGCCACTTACATCATTGCCTCATGGTGACCTCCACCCTATTTTGGTCATTATAGGACAAGTAACAGTGAAGACCTTGGAGTGTTCTCGCTAAATTCCTAATAATGTTTGAGAGAGGCTTAGTAAACGGAAGACTGAATTTTTATGGGCATCTCTGCCGGAGGAAAAAACCTGCAAATGCGAGTGCAAGAACGAAGAAAAGACACAAAATCAGCTTAACTAACTGACCACTGGAAGCGAAACAAACACTGTTAGGCCGACCTAAACATGTCTGCGTTTGACTTGAACATTCATTCATGTTAAAGCGACGTTTGCCTGAAAGTCACAGCACTCATAATCAGTCGCAGTAATCCAAAAAGTTTTCCGCAGCCGCACCAATGAAGAATAAACAAGAAAGTGCTCATGCACGTAGGAGTGCGCAGTGGACCAATCGGAAGAAAAGTTGGTGGCACGCCAGAGTCAGTGCGTGGGTTGATGTTTAAAAAACACATACGAATAAACGCACTGTTCTAGAAGGCCGGGCCAACGGTATAAAAAGAGAGCCAGTAAGAATGATAAATGTATGCTGAATTTCTTGAAGGTAGAATGTATGAACGTCAAAAAGTCTGTGAACAAAAACGGCTGAAGAACAAATAACACGGATAAGTGGGATTTCAATTGAAGAAATTTTGTGTCACTTGTTGGAAGAAAAATGGTAATAGTTGAACACAGTATAGCCGGGAAAAAACAGCGCAATTCAACTAAAAGTTGGTGAAATAAAAATCTAGTGGTGAGCTAAATAAAACCGGAAAACCTACTGAAATCTGCAGCATCGTATCTATCAGGCGCTGGCGAATGGGTTAGGACGAGCAAGAGAGTAAGCATTTATATAAATACTGAGCACTGATAACTTTGCCTGGGCTACCCACGGCCATTAAGCAGCTCCACGTTGATAAACTCGTCTTTAATTCCGAATAACTGTCCGAGTTATGCAACTAGAGGGAGAATTTTGTCTAACATGCGTCTACGAGTCAAACTGCTACGGTTTTTGTCTACGGCCTGGTAAATTGCCGGCCGTATCGTGTCGAAGACCGCTATAGCAGCATAGATCTTCGACGCTTAAAAGAAATCCATACGCAAATTGTTATAGTTAACGGCCCTTGGCTGAAATTACAGGAGATAGCCATAAAGTTAAATAACAACCGATCATGTTGGGGCTAGTCGGTCTAAAACGTAGGACAAAGGAGATGATATTCTGGAAGTTATTCCAGGGATTAAGTTGAAAAGCAAAAAACAAACCATGGTGTGAGTGGCAGAAACGTGTCAGATTTTTATTTTTAAACCCCTGCGTGTGGAATGGTTTTAGGTGTACTGATGTGCCCTGGATGAGCTGATTTAACCATTTAATGGATAAATTATGTCAATCATAATGATACTTAAGCAGGCGCGATCATTTTCAGTTTTTAGATGCCGTGGTTGGGAATACCGCTGTAGAACTTTCGTTCGATTGTGAGGTTATTTTTGATGGAACATCTGCTCATTTATTTCAGTGTCTTGCTGGCAGTTAGTTTCTTTCCTCCGCAGCATGACTGAAATAAATCTATCAAAATAGTGGGTAAACGCATAAGTACTGAATAAACCAAAGATTACGGGCCCACAGGTGTGCATAAGTTTTCGGGCTTACTTGAAGGGACCCTGTAAATCCGCAATTTGGTTAGCAACCAACAAGGGCATCGGGTATATTGGGCACCCGGAATGCCCTACTTATGTTAATTCAAAGAAGTATGCCCTGTCTGTCCACATTTTTTCGCAAACGTTAATTTCAATGTTCGTCTTGTTTTAGTTTAGTCCTATTTACAGACAATCGCTGTGTGCTACAGCTGTTTTTCAGCTTTTGGGAAGTAAGCTTTGCGTATTTGGGATCCTAGGCACCTAATGGAATTACTGGTATGCATCCAAAGTTTCCGTAATGCCGTTTTCTAAACTTCATATAACTCGTCCCTCACGACGCTTTCATTTCCTTACTTTATCTATTTAAGTTTTCATAACACTTATACCTCAATGAGGGAGCGAAAGCGCAAGACTGATGATGAGCCTGCCCAAAATGTGCGCAATAACCTGCTGCTATTTACTTCTGCCACAGTTAACCTTCTTGCAATAGGTAAGCTTCTCAGCCCATCGTGACTGTGAATCACTTCCAATGTTACAAAAATTATACTTTTGTTTTCAAGAACCACTGAACATTCGAATGCAAAAACACCGTTTCAAATTCGTCAGTTAGTGAAGTATCCCGCGAATCGGTCAACACCATGGAGGCAATCGTGTTGTCCGACAGTTTAGCTGTCTGTTTATAAGAAAATATAGGGGGAAAACTTATCGTAGGGAAATTCCCCAAAGGTAACCATAAATGCCATTAAACTTCTAAATAGGGCCTACAAAAATGCTCAGATTACTGGAAAACCAACGCAAATCCATAAGTTAGCCAGCGAACGTATTACCGTGCAGTCGAATTATAGAACAAAGTACGCCGTTCGCCCGCCAAATGTGGTGGTTCTTTTTCTATGGTCATTTGTTGTGCCCGTGACATCACGTATTCCCGACATTCCACGGGAATCCGACGCTGGTGAAACACTCACGTTCCGAAAATGATCCCTGCATCAACGCTTGACTGGAAGATCGTTGATCTCGTGTCCTTGGCTCCGCTTCAGTTTTCAAAATGAAGACTTCGCATTGAGATTGCCTTAGCCGCGACAAGGAAATGCAACAGGGCTTGTACCATCAACATATGTAAACATTTCCATGATTAAGCAAGCCCTTTTTGAATACTTCATTTTCCCTCCACTGCTCCATCAGAATTCCGGCAGCTAGTATCACAATGGTATGTCCACTAGATGACTCACACTAATTAAACCTATTTGGAAAAGAAGAACGTATTTCACGGACTGGCTCATTGAAGGAGGGAGCAGGCCTATGTTTGCAGCGGAGCAACATAATAAATGACCGCGGGAAACAGCTGGAAGCAAAATTTTCAGGCGAATATCCTGGAAAATTTTGCAGGCGGCAAATACGTCGCCCATGAACATCAACTAACTTGGGACAATTTCGGTATACTTTGGAATAGTTGTCCTATAGGTGCTTTCATTTGCATCGAACTTCCAAATTTACTGTTAAAAGCTTTTTTGTGTCCGTGCTTCTGATGGTTACACTGTAAGTTCGGCTTTCCATTCACTTCATTCTGCAAGTTTATATAAACTGAAATACTGGCTACATCCATTCTAGCGAATGTACATAATTTGACTCACTCAGACAATTAGCAGAGATATCGCGACCTCTTTCCATGCTGTCAGTGCGGTTCCGTTTTGTTTGAATATGTACAAAATTAATTCGATGGTAAACAGAGCAAGGACTGAAATGCACTCATCTTACTCCACGTAAAGTTGATGAGAAATTTACAGCTGCACTGGACAAAGATAAATTTCACATTTTCTGCAAAGCCGGTCGAAAACCCCAAAACAATGTGCAGCCTCATTTGATACAGAACCACTGAGATTACAAGATCGCTCCGCAAACTCTAAAATACTATCCACGAGTTACAATGTATACAACAAGCATCAATTTGACAGTGACTTCAGGCAGACAGAAATCAGAACAACCTGCAAAAATTGATTTCAGGGATGAAAATAAATAGCTAGAACTTATGTGTTGTAATTCAAGGACACATGAAGACTTCGGAATGCCTGATAGGCCATAAGGGACAACTTCCTGGTCGTACCAGCCAAAAATCACTAAGAAAATCTGCTCTTGGCCAACTCGAGTGGTTAAACGAAATCAAACCGCAATCAAACAAGCCGCCCTAAATGAGGATGGCTGTTTACTACACAAAATGCCTGTAAAGGGATTTTGGTTAAGAGCACAATTACAAAAACGTGAGCCAATTTCACGGATTGGAAAGTTGCCAAGGACCAAAATCATTGTGAATAAGAACTATGCTGAGTAATGTAGTCATAGTAAAAAAGGATTATGAGCAAAGAAGCAGTAGACGTTCAATCTACTCCGATGTCGATAAGGATCACGGCGGTACAGAGCCACGAATTTCGTATTTATAGCTATAGGTTGAGGTTTGAATTCAGGCTAGAGAAATCTGTGCAGCCATTCGTCATGCTATTTGCAGCTGGGTTTAGTTGCGCCAGTTAAAGTCAGGACCAAATATTCCATACAGATTTGATTTATCAAACACACTCCCAAACGCAACATAGCAAATTAAACTGATTAAATATTTCGTAGCGACCAAAATTTTGAGCCTTGGTCCGCGTGAAATCGATCGGCGATTTGCCGTGCGATTCACAAAAAATAGGTTTACCAAATTCTAGACAGCACTTCAAAACCTCAACGCAACGCGTAGCACAAGTTGATGCGAAGCCCAGGAACGAACAAGATTGCCCTGCAAATTCCACGGTATCATTCATGTGTTTGAAATTACGTACACAAAAAACATATCTTTAACAGTGAGCCCCAGTCACTACCCAGTTAAAAGGTAGTCATAAATGGGAAATAATCTGTGTAAAAATGAATGCTCCATGAAAGATAATACGTAGAAATTACGCGTTCCGTGGTTTCATCAAATGCAAGAGATTCTACACGCTTGATCGAGTCCGATAGGAATTGCCTGGGCGCGACTGCCAAAAGTGCTGCTGAAATATGTGGCTACTATTTTAGGACATTTGAGTGCAGTCACGGGTCATCTGATTCGAGGCGGCTTGTTTCGTCACAATTCACTTTCGTTTGTTCGCCGGACGTTAGTCGAGCTGCAGGGCGTTCCGAGTTGATTGACTTTGATATTTCG
>LUCM01000210.1:0-10625 GCA_008360955.1 Fasciolopsis buskii
TGTGTTGGCTGCAGCAGCATTCTATCTTTTCCCGCCTGTGTAGGTCCACTCCCTGTTCCCCTTTGATATTCACTCTTTTTATATAACTCTGGGGAAAGGCAGCGGTCAGTGAGGCTTGCCTTGCTGTTTAACGCTGAACGATGATGATGACAGCAGTACCAAACTTGGAGAGGGATCAACCGTTGCAGACCGCTTCAGTTACCTGGGCAGCCGCTTGACTAAGTGTGGTAACCCGGTAGTAGAAATAAGCGCGCCTAGACATACGAATCGAGCGGCATACATTGGACTGAAACACTCATGGCGCCGACCTAATACATTGCCGACGTTGGAAAGTAATGTGCCGTCCTTTTTTTATGATTGTGAGACGTGGAGTCCGCTGAATATGTCCGTCACTTAGAAGTTTTCAGTCCGTATCCTTTGGATTGGATGGAGTGATCAGTGTTTAGGTTGGCTGCTTATTCAGTTATTCTATCGCAGCGTATCCAACTCAGTAGACGTCGCTGGTTGGATCACATGTTGGGTATGGCGAACATCCGTTTGTCGCACCGTCCCCCCACGGAATGAAAAAAGCGACTTACATGCTAACCGATGACGTGGCAGCATGGAAAAGATGTACGGCAAATTTAGATAAGGTAGGTTTCTCATCTCTCCGCGGTTGCAGTTCAAAATATGTCAAGCAGTTAGCTGGAGATGTTGAAAGCTGTGAGACCGAACCGTGGCGACCAGGTTGCCATTTTCTGTTGAATAAGCATGACTGGAAAACGTTTTTGCAATTAAACTGCATTCCATGTAGCATCGCTGAAACCATGAGAAGTCTTCGACCTCCGCGGCGTTCGAATGCACTCGTAGACGCAAGCCACCTGTGTATCGCGTGCTGTAGTAGCTAAAGTACCAAAGCACACCGAACGGTGTCTGAATATTTCACCGTTGAAGTCTAGAAAAATTACGGTTGTCGGCCTGTGTGGCACGTTCCAGGTAATTGGCGAGGGGTGAAAACCCGGTAGACCCAACCTCGACGTGGATGAAGTCCAACTTGTTGTTCCCCGGTGTTACGCCCGTGACTCACTGTGAAAACGGAATACACTTCTTGTTCCACATGCCCCGGAGAAAGAAGATAAGTGGTTTCGTCAGATCACTTCGCTCATTGTGAACAGAACTGGACGGAGGGCGGTTGTTGGGACTAGTTGATTTACCCCCTTCAACAGTCGAATGTTCGACTCCACTTCTAATAGAGTTGGGGGTCAAGTGACACCTCCCATGGATATCGGAGAACCAACATTGGCGTGCGACCAGCTAAACTGCTCCTTAAAGTATTCTGGCCAGCGATCGACTCTTCTGCCTTAACATATTTCCACTACCCCAAGTTTGCTTCCTTGGTGTTGCCTACAACCTTAGACAGTCTTTTATTTCTTGCCGCAATGAGCTGCCAATCCCATTTCTTCGGTTATCTTGTTCCACCAGTTCTCACGGCCCTTCTAAAAGCTTGTTGTGTCCTATCCATCTCCTTACAGTTTAAGAACTTGCGTTTTTGTTTCATTCAACTCAGTAACCTTTAAAAGGTCTAGGCTCTGGTGAGCAACGGATTTAGGTCCGCAGGCGAAACCTATTGCCGAGTGCACTACTTACTGAACTGGACCTGTGTTCATTCACAGTGCTGCTCGTCGGAGTTCTTAGCCAGTCTGGTAGTTTTTGCTCGTAACTGGTGCAAACATCTGGACCACAGACGCTCTGTTATTAACCGTGATTGGGCCGGTGGTTATTGAGTCGGAGTAAAAGCCACATACAAACTAACTTCAACGAAGAGCATTGTGAATGAACACTGGGATTCAGTTCAGTGAGCAATGCACTCGGCAATAGGTTTCGCCTGCGGACCTAAGTCCGTTGCTCACCACAGCCGAGATTTTTCAAAGGCCATCAAGTTGAATGAAGCAAAGACGCCATTTCGCAAACTCGCTGATCTGAACACTTCAAAGAGCAGTTTAGCTGGTCGCACGCTAAAAGCAGCTCATCCCAACAACCGCCCCCTCTCCCACTTCTGTTCAAACTGGGCTGAGCTACCAAAGAACAATGTCCGAACATTTCACTTATGGATTAATAATTACCCGTCAAAGCTATATAGGCACACGGAACCCATCACAACGAACCTGTTGTAGTTTGACTCCCGGGACAGGATTTCCCCATGGATCAGCCAGCACCCATTAGTTGGAAGTAGAGGGCTGACGTTAGGCACCCTATTCCGAGTGTTTGACCAAACGAACTGACCCACAAAGCAGAAGGACGACATGAGGGTCACGGAACCCACTGGGGATCCTGGCTGACTGTCCAGTGGATCTAGAAATCCTGGATGACCGGTACACCCCTCTACCACGGGTGCCAGTGAGCACACAGCCGTGTGATTCGTACGTCTCCCGTCGCGGGTTTTGAATCAAGGTTTAGCAATTTGCCCTATACTGATTGTCATTGATTAGTCTGACCCAGTGAATGGCGCGGGCACCCGCTTTCCTCCTCAGACTTTCATGGAAACTTGAATAGGTAGTGCGCCAAACTTCTTCAGCTGGGGGCGTGCGTATGTGCAGCTAGATTGTATCACGTGTTTTGGCAACTAGGGAATTCCTTTCGTTCGCCTCTCGTGCGTGCTCTTCCCTTCCACGGTGCATCTTCACCCTTTAGAACTTTGGGGAATGCAGTAGCGAGTGGGTCTTGCCCCTGCTGTTCAACGCTGAACAACTATGATGATAATGATGTCCTTTATTTCCGCCCAGGTATCTACGCCATTCTGGGCTGCATCGGGAAAAAAGATCACAGACGCAGCCGGAGTTGTCGGTCAAGACTGTAGGTTAAGCAGTCTCTACCCGAAGGATCCCTGTGATGTGCTCTCGCAGTGGCACAGACCCAAAAAAGGTCTTAGTTGCATGGTTGTTACCGAGCCCGGACTACAGCTATTAGTCGGCCGAATTAAAACCGGGGAATTTAACAAGATTAGCAGAAGGGGGAGTGATGTCTAGGTTATTGATAGCTTGTGAAAGCGATGTCACATATGTGCCTTCTTGGGAATACTAGCCGAGGTTCTCAGTTCACCAGTCTGACCAGGAATGCAATGGGACGACTCCAGTAACGAGGAATCTCGTTTTCCAAGTAAGTTGTCGGTAGTGTCCATTCACTTTCGTAATTTTTGCAAAACACGAACTAACATCCGATCAATTCAAAACGATTGGGTCATCGCCAGACGAGGAGCTTCGCGATTGCCTTAACTCTTGGGATTAAGTAAGGCTAGCACCCAACAGACTCGTCTGCGGTGAGCGTTATCACTTTGGCTGTATCTTAAGATTTAAGCTCCCCAAGTTTTAGCGACAAAAAGCCATTTTCATACGTGTAATTTAAGTCAGTGACG
Organism: Fasciolopsis buskii; assembly: GCA_008360955.1. Classification (NCBI taxonomy): domain Eukaryota; kingdom Metazoa; phylum Platyhelminthes; class Trematoda; order Plagiorchiida; family Fasciolidae; genus Fasciolopsis; species Fasciolopsis buskii. Next base: position 3,392 of record LUCM01000210.1, read on the forward strand.
TTTCGACCTAGGTGAATGCAGCCACGATCACTCAAAATATTCAATGTCTATTTTCTTTCGAGAGGTCCCCAGTGGTGTGCTAGGACTAACCTTGTCAAGATGCTTTAGGGGTAGTGTCGGAAACAGTTTCTATCCGGTGGTCATTGATTTGTAGGCCCGACTTCTGTGTTGTCTGTGATTCGATCATTTTGATGAAGCTCTAGTTTTCGCTCATTGTGAGCAAAAAGTTAGAGACTAATTTCCACTTGGAAAAACCTTTATTACAGATTTGTCATTTTCTGATTTCAGCTCTATCGATCATGTGGTGCAGTCCCTCCTTAAGGCACTGCTTTGGAAGACAGTAGTAGCCGTTGCACTGGGAATAATTGTCTTATTGTTGAAAAAGACAATGATATCAGACCAAATCACTAAAACACCCCGACCAGCGACTGTTTGGAAAAGTATAAATGATTTGGTCTGTCGGATATGGACGCAGCACATTGTCCCGGCCCTGGGAATAAAACCCGTTAGGGAAAGCCGAAGCTCACTAACAACAAACACGAAAAGACATGGTTGACTGTAAATGTTTTGCATTTGAATAATCGTGAATACAGCGGTCCACATATCATGTTTTTTCCTTCCACTGGTTAACCTGTCAAAAAAGTATAAGACGCCATATTAAACTGCAGATCAATGTGATCAATGAACGAACACTGTTATAAACAGTTAGTTTATAGTATGAGTGGTCCGAGACAACAAAACATTAGCAAGTGTAGGAATCCACTTCTGCTTTTGCTTTTTGGGCAACTTGTTTTGGAAATTTCTGGTTTGGTCCAAAGGTCTTACTGGGAAAACTAGGCGAGGGTAGAGTAACCAAAATTCTTTTTTCTCAGTAAAGCTACTGCTTATGGTAGAATTTGCTAGTATAATTCCACAACCCTGTTCTGGCACTGCGAGATACGCCAGAGGAAGTAAAAGTAAACCTGACAGAATGACTGTCTCAGCTCCACAAACCGACAACAGTCAAGAAGGACAGAAACGTTATTATTGGGGTCAAAACGACGACTCCCATTACTAAGGATGAGAATTAGACTTTTACCTGTCCTCGATTATAGTAATTAGGCTGTATATAGACTATATGAGTAACTGGTTACCGTCGTAAATATACAGACAATTATAATACATCAAAGTCTGTTGTTGCTTACGGGAATGGATAAATAGTACAGAACTCTGGCATGTTCCGGTTCTTTTTTTGGTATACGTGATGACAAATCCTTCATACCAGAGGCATCACGTCGTTTGGCGCAGAGCTAAAGGATCAAAGAGATATTGCAGGGGTGAAGCAGTATCACGTGTTAAATCTGGTTGGCCCGTACAGAAAGATACAAAAGCAAACGTGATTCCTGATTTCAAGCAGGTTGTCTTTTGAAAGACGGTGAGATTTGTACCATCCTAGACTGCGCCATTTATGCTCAGGAAAGTCTTCTCCAAGCGGACTCCATTAAACACTAATTATGGGATAAGAAAGGGAATAAAACTTACCGAAACGGCGGATTTGTACATGCGCAGTCTCAGAGCGATGTCCAGTAGCTCGCCTGTGTCATTGGAAATCTCCAAGTAACCCGACAGAACCTACGAAGGAATGGCCAATTTCAAGTCAGTTGCTGTATGCAATTAATTAAGCGGACACTCAGCTATACATACAAAAAAAAACGCAGCAAGTGACGGGGGACAGAAAAGAAAAAGTCTTGCATTTTGCTTCAAACATAGCCTTAGCTTATTGAGGATGTTAGTCGGGTCTGATACTGAGCGGTTAAGATACATAACAGTTGAGCGTCCATGGGGATAAGCACGTTCGTGAATCAGTCAATATCCGTTTCATGCAGAAAGAGAAAACATGGCTATAAGGTCCTTATCGTGTGGATCAGTAGGCACTACAATGGAAAACTTTTTGGATAACATGCTGTAGTGGAGTATAGCAAGGTCTGGTATTCCGCTTGCGTTGAATAATTGCTTAAGTGGCCTTTTGCTTTTACTGATGCCTTTAGTAATAGGGGAGATAACTGGAAAAGGATGCATTCAGTGTTAATACAAAAGTAGAAATAAAGTGCCTGACGAGACTCAAAAGTACGGATGCTCTCTTGAGGCGCATTACGTGGTACGATAATCTCGTTCTAGTGAACAAGTATTTTCCAAAATTACAGCGAAAGGGTTGTATTGTATGGACTTTTGCGCATATAAATGCCGCATTTCGGCCAAAGATAGTTACACTCATCACCTCGTAAAGCGGAAGAAAAACTCGCCAAGTGAACAATTTGATGGGTTGCTTAGGAATTTGGCTGATGAGCGGCCCTGGTTTGTGGATAGAGGGTAAGGAACAAAGAGCGGACCGCGTGAAAATATAAGAACGGCACTCTCAGAGGTCCTCAAACAATGAACACCTATTATATTTATAAGTAAATTGGGAGCGGTCATTAGGAGGATTCATAGGAGGACGTAGGTGCTTAAGCATAGGATGCACTGTTAAAGACCGTAATGGAGCGAAAGCGCTTGGCCAAGGCGACAGAATTAGATTTTGGGATGGGAACAATAGTGATCGGTTTCCAGAATTCAGGGCTAGAGGATACGCTTAATTTTTCGTCAGACAAGTGGAGGCATCAGTCACAGCCACAGCACCGCGGCTTAGAAAAGGTGAAGGCAGACTGTCAGGACCAACCCCTGTGGTAATTTTACTAGTGTAGAAAAACTTAAACACCTCTGCTCTAGGAAGAGTAGCCGATATGTCGCCATATGCAAAAATGCGACCTGAGTACAACAAGAAGGATGGATGAAAGCCCGATTGATACTGTCGGCATCCGCAGAATACTTCATGTTTTTTCTTCCCGCACAACATTGAAATGCCTTACCATAAAGGTTTGATGTTGCTACTATTCAAGAATTGGCCGGCAAGTGTCGTGTTGATGCGTTTGCCTTCAGTTTTTATAGGGGGTGAAAATGCATCCCACATATGAACTGTCACGGGATTTGTAAGTGCTCCTTTTGTCTCCTTAGGAACCTCAGGGACGAAATGTAGCCGTTTGAGAGCAATAGGGTTTCTAGATGGCAAATACCAAAGGTCGCATTGACTTTCTCTAGCAAAAATTTGACATCATTTAGCGAGGGTTCGAAAGAGACAAAAAGACGCAGATAAAAGGGACCTTTGAAAAACTAAAAAGGCGAATTACTGTCTGACTTATTTGGATGGAAGATAGCGGAAGTATATTTTAGGCCTTATCAGAAACATAAAGTGGTCACTCATACAAATGAATGTCCTAGTCCCAAGGAGAACAACTTAGTAGAGTTGGTGATAAGTATCTAAAATGAAGTTTCTGCTGGGAGAAACGCAAAAGTCTGTCAGGTCAAACAGTCTGGTACAGTCCACGCATGACTGGAATCATTTAAAATATATAGACTATCCTTAAGAAGTGGAACAATAAGAACAAAAAAGGAATAAAAAATTGTGATGTGTTGTAAGCTGAAAGAGACTACGTATATATGGTCGGCATAACCGTACTGCTCCGGCGAGAAAACCTGGGGCAACAGTGAGTTGCCAGGAAATAAGTCCCGTTTAGGGAATATCTAGAAATAATTTCGGACTTGCCATGCCACCTCCGGTCTTCCTGCCCATGTAGTTCGAAGTCATCGATGGACACGAGCGAGTCAGCAACATCCGCGTTTAGCCACGACTTTTGCATACACACGGCAGAATTACGAAGAGGAATCGGCGATTGCAGTACGAGGGACAGGTCCGACGTTTTTGTAGACAAGGAACGGATGTTGGTGGTAGACTGCAACTTGCTGTCGTCCGACTCGTCACCACACCTGACCTAATGTGACCCTATGTGGTTCCATGCCACTCCAAGCTCCATGGTCACGACTGTCGGTCACCTCACACACACTCTTCGTGTAGTAGGTCCCTGTGACTGTGTCTCTTTTACTACACTCTTGCTTCACGCACATCAAAAAATACCTGAATGGACATCTTGGCCGGAAGGTGCGTTTAAGAGCTACCTGCCAGCCAGTGTGAATGCTTCCTCTAAATGGAATAAATCTTTGACATGGCAATCCCGGATTCTAATCGAGGATGATAACCAATCGGTTCTTTGGGAAGTAATGATTCTGAACGGCTGTAACGGTGAACATACAGCATAACGAAGCGGATTTTTCACAAGAAAACTATGAGATGAGGGAAGAATTGTAGGGCAGCCAGTCGAAGGCCGCGAAAATTCTTGTAATTTTAGCTTTTCAGGAGGGAAAATCAAGCTCTATTCACTTGCGCTACTGAGGGCCTTTAACCGGGTAGCATGATTGGATATATAGGACTGAAGGTTAGAGGTAGCGCTAGCTTCGCAACGAAGCGGATCAATCGCAACAATATTTGCATATTTTTACAAGAGAACTACTACTCTTGGCGCAGAAGTACATGTCGAAAACAAAAAAAAATGGAGGAACTGCATTTTGTAGAACATCCGGGGCGAAGATACAAAAGGGGGAAGTTATACCTTTGTATTTTGTAAACTGCTATCTGAAAAATAGTTCCGCAAAACCTCAGTGATTGAGGACTGAACACTAGTTTTAAAGAATTTCAAGAAGTTCTTGTCTACCAAAACTGCTAAGTACGTCGCTAAAATTCAGGAAGCCGTTTCAGACGCACTTCATTTGCTTGTCCAAAAACGTTATGATTTAGGTAGGCAGTAATGTTCACGATAAAGAAAGAACGACAGTGACTAAACTGTGTCGGACCATATCGTACCGAAGTTTTGAGTTCACGGAATTATAGCCTTTCTAAAATTTTCAAAGTTACAGAGGGTATGTATTGGTTAAGTGGATTAAACATCTGTTACCGAAACGATCGGAGGTTCGAGTGCTATATCCACCGGTCACTCAGGTGATAAATGGCAATTCGCTGTCAGCCGGCTTGTTATCACATTTGGCCGACTGAGACATGCGATTCCACCCCACTCCAAATTTCAAGGTCACGGCCTCCTCTCCCGTGTAATGGACCCTAGTGGCTAGGAGGCATGCATTTTCAACACTTGTGTATCGAGAATGTAATAAAAATTTAGAACGAAGTTTTACCGAATCCTTTTTGGCCACAGGTGTAACTGAGTTAGTTCTAACACCTGACGATCGCAAGACAATTGAAGCACTAGCCAAATAATTTTGTTAACAAGTGATTGACAGTTCATCCTTACCGTCTGGGGGAGGTTACTAGGTCCATATCTCGTTACAGTTCCCGGATTTTTTTTCCGTAAGATGGAGACAATGATATCATGAGTTGGTAATGTGTTTGGAGGACTAAATGTTGTATTGGTGGGTTCGATAGTGAAAGTAAGTCTAATTTCCTTGACGTCTGTATCTAGGGAAGAGCTTAACTGCTTCAATGGTTCCCAAGGTTGTCGGCTGTTGGTGTTGGGTAGAGGTGCATGGCTATACAAGAGATTAGGCCTGAGGATATATATATATATATATATATATATATAGAGAGAGAGAGATACATAATAGAATGAAAACAATGAGGAAGATAAACGCTTCTTAGAGTTCACCAGATAAGTGCTAGCGCTTTCGACCTTTATCTTCACTACATCAGTAATCTGCAGTGACCCGTGGTTCTTATGTGGACCTAGAACTCCACGATCGCCAAAAAAATAGCAAAAGATTGACTTACAGAACCCTACTCCGAGGTTTTGATCAAATAGTCTACCCTACAAGGACAATTTGAGAGTCTCGTAATCCACTGGGAACCACTGACTGATCTCTCAGTTTGTACTCCCTTCGGATGGGGACAGACATTCTGGGTGCCCAGTGCACTCTTCCACCATAGATACTGGTGAGGACATAGCTGTATGTTTACTACGTCGAGTGTCATTGGTTTGGAACCAGGGTTTAGCCAACTATCCTAGAGTGGATACCGGAGATTAGTCAAACGGACATTCATCCTCGCACTTTCGTGAAAACACCTCCGTTAGGAGGAGGTGGTGTGCAGCAAGTGTTTGAAATGTACGGTCCTTTGGGGCATTTTGAGAGCTATCCACGGCAAGTGGCTTACTCGGAGCCTGTGACAACAATCCATGATCATTACCGAGGCTTTTAGTGTAGTATGGATCCCAAAGATCTCGGACAGGATAAGCGCAGCCGATTTCGAAGCGCCCGCCATTAGCAAGATGGAAAAGAGGCAAAAGATGTTTCCTTTTCACAGTTCTTGCAGAGAGTCGAATACATGATCGCGGACCTTGCTTTTACGCAAATAGGCCCAATTCCATAACCTCGGTGGAAAAACAAATGAGGAAAATATCCCGCCTAGACTTTCATACTAAACTGGAACATGGTATACGGTCATTCTGTTGGGAAACCAAAACAAGTGTGAGTAGAGGCGGATTATGTGAACTTACATCTTCCGGAGCGCACAATGCGTGCAAGTACATGACTAAGCGGTCGTTTGGCAGAGTGGTCTCAATCCGGCGCTTAAGCCATTTCTGAAAAAGAGACGTTCCACTTTGTATTCTTAAGTTTTACCTTTTCCAGCAACTGTGTTTCTAATTCTGGCCAGTTTCCAGAATGAAGAAGGGGTTCAATTACCAACCAACGGAATTGATCATCGAAAACCTGTGACAAAAGGAGAAAACCGGGAATGTGAATTAAGAGTGGATGGGTAAGAATTCATTCGTCTACATTCAGTTCAAATTTGAGGGGACGTCGTTTTTAAATAGTAAACAGTTCAGTACCGAAATCACACCAAACGAAAAGGCGATTTTGTTCGGAAACAAAGACTAAAATGGTCAATTACAACTCCAATTACATACCAGTGTGAAGAAGTAGTCGCGCTTCGTCGCAATGAGTATAAAATAAATTCAAAAAAATCCAAATAATCTGAACAGTTCATTTGGCTGCACAAGTTTAAACAAAATGTTCGACGCTACAACTGTCGTTTAGCGTTAAACACGGCAAGCCTCACTGACCGCTGCCCTTCCTGAGAGTTACACGTTTATATAAAAAGAGTGAATGTCCAGCGGGAACAGGGAGTGGACCTACACAGGCGGGAAAAGACAGAATGCTGCTGCAGCCAACACACGGAACACAGCCTAACTATACAAACGCACGTGTTTTCAATCATTCTGATTCGATAGAAAATGACAGCACGATCGCCACTGTTCACGGTTCACTGCCATATCCTTCAGTGTCTCTAGCCAGCAAGTCGACAAGTCTTTCGGACTCC
>LUCM01000211.1:0-36189 GCA_008360955.1 Fasciolopsis buskii
TCATCTACATTTCCTGTGCATCATCCTTGTGAAAATTTGATCTTGCATTGCGCATGCCTGTCGCAAGTCGAGAAATATACAGTATTATTATTAATATTATCTTCTGGTCCTAAACTAACGGGGCATACTATACTTAGGCGTCTGAGTTCTGCTATGAATCCTCCTGACGATCCTTTTCTGTTTGTCAATAAACCTAATGGGTTCAGTTTGGACGCTGCCAAATCCCTCACTCACCACGCTTGTGAGGCCTCGAACTCGCTAAACGGAACCGACTGTCTCGTGACACGGTTTCATCCTAGGATTTCCCGCCATACCAGTGCTATCATGACCAACTTAAACATTACCCCCTTTAGCCCGCAACAAAATATCGCATCTCCTTTTGACTCTTTTCTAGTATTTATTTCCCCTCTTTCTGAGGATATTCTGCATATTATCGTAGGTGATTTCAATCATGTATCTACCCTATCAATGATTGTCTGATTTGACTGACCTCCGCGTTTCTCCCAACAGAGGCAGCTCCATTTCAGATAGAGTTATTACCAGCCACTTTGATTTATTTCCCCTCAAACTGCGTGTTCCTAGTTCATATAGCGGTCATGTTTTGCTTCTCCTAAGGCCCGAGATATATTCTATGTCAGCTTTCCAATACTTCAGGCGAACAAATCAAATCCGAGTTCGCCTCCATAACTTGTCACAAAACAACCATATTCTTCTTCAGGAATCACTTTCGCTTGCATCTGCCTGCTCTTCTTTTGTATCCCCGTTCAGTGACAATGTCAAAATTTTCACAGAGACGGTCGACGCAATCTTTGATATCTGCTGCCCCTCAGAAATACTATTCGTCTCAAGTGGCCATATCTACACCCAGAAACTGAAATCTCTAAGACGATGCAAGGAGAATTTCTATAAATGTCGTAATAACTCTAGCGTGCTGTACATTTACTGCCTAATAAAAGCAGAAATCCAACGCATCAACATGACCTTCGCCAGCCAATTCTTGAGTTTTCACAACAATCGTTCCTATGCCAAGACATTCGAGTATCGAGTGGGAAGCAGAAGAAACTTGCGAAAACTTCTGCGGATGTCAACAGCATTAATCGTGCTTTCATCCATCCTTCCACTTATACCCCAGTCATACTTGGAAAGGGTGATGATATGACAGTTACAGGTTTTTCTAGGAAAAAGGTACTCAACCTTCTCCATGACACCAAAATTACCACAGTGGTTGGTCCTGACAGCATGTCCTCAGCCCTTTTAAGGCGTGGTGCTGTGGCTGTGGTGGATGCGTTTACTTCTCTGCTCAACTCATCATTAATCTCGTCTTACATTCCTGACTGTTGGAGACATATCACTATTATTCACATTCCTAAATCTAATAGTTCTACTATTCCAGCAAAACGCTTTCGTCCGTTCGACTAAACATTTTCTGATCTTAAACTGACGTGGCATGCTATACTAAAACGCCGGCGTTCTACCATGTATCCGCCTGTCGACCCTTTTGCTTGATTATAAATCTAACAGTTCCACTTCGGACGTCGTCGCCTCCCTCATTCACCACACTTGTAAGTCCTTAAACATATCAATGAAATCTGTGCGTTACGTTTTTCTAGACTAATCGTCGGCATTTGACTCAATTCTACGGACCCCTCTGCTTCACAAACAGTAAACAAGTCTTAATCTGTGTAGCTACCTGACTACCTTACTAACAGAAACCAGTACACGCGAATGGACAATAAAAAGTCGAAGCCGTTGGTTAACAACTCACGAGTGTATCAGTGCATTGTTTGTTCGCCGTTTCTTTTCTCTAATTAAATCAGCGACTCATCAACCTGATTGCCTTGTCACTTGTTTAACTATGCCAATGATGTTGCTCTCTCTGGAGCCATTTCGAGCAGCCATGGTTGCAAGAGATTTTCCGGCAGCTTATCTTCATCCACGACTTCTGTTCACGAGCAGGTTTAAATCTCAACACATAATTGCTTTGAATGTTTGTTCCTTCTCTTCTGGTCGGCCTACCCATCCGAAAATCCTTCCATCAACTGAAAATTTCCTGCCAGAGTTGTTTCTGCAAAATATCTAGGAAATGCAATTGATAAAAATCTGAAGCGGACTTCCCACATTTCTATGCGTAAACGATCACCAACGGTTTTCATTTAAAATCAGGGAGCTCAGGCACTACAAGGTGAAACGAAGCACCATCTCCCAATTTTTATACCAATTTTCTTCCACTCCTGTTTTACTGTTCTCCTATTATTGGTACAGGCTGACTGAAAAAACACTAAAATTCTTTGCCGGGGTTATTAATTATTAGCCGGTTCTCGGTCGTACAATTTACTGAATTGTCTTTAAATCTACATGATCGACACTTATCAGCTTGTGAGGAATTTGCTCCCATATTTAGCTCGAATTTTTACAAACCGTGACCTTGTTACAGCCGAATTCCCAAGCGACTTTTTACAATGTGTCATGATTATTTCTGGATGATTTTTTACCTTTTTTGCAAGACTATGAGTGTATTTTTATTTTATTTAATAATTACCCCCTTCTATTTTAATATCCACTTTCACATTTTTTGACTGAAGTGCGACGTCATTTATTATGCGGAGAATTCTATACAGTACAACACAAAGAAAAACTACTGCAAGTGCCTTTGTGGAATAATCATTGGGAATATCTTTCCTCGCAGGAAGGCTAAATAAGCCAACTCCGTAATGCTAAGGACGTCAAACTTAGGGCCTTTGTATCACTCTTTCCGAGTTTTGCAACATTGCATGACAACACGGACGCATCTGGGATTTTATGCTAAGTATTGCATCTCAGATCTTCCAAACGTTCAGTTGCTGCCCCCTGATTCTCGACACAAAAGGCAGCAAAATATTCTCATCATCAACGCGGCGAAGTTACATTGTATAAAACTGAGCACCAAAATATTTTTTATGCTCAGTGCCCAGACACGTCACTAGAATGTAGCCATGTTAGGCAGTCATCGCAGGAAAGTATGCCAGTTAAATCGCTGGGAGTCAGGGGATTAGAAAAGATAATAAGATAACGATTTCCAAAATTAAATTCAGCAGGTAGAAGGCCACAGCAGAACAGAGGGAAGCCAGAAGGTTTGCTCTTACCCTGAAGATTGAGCAGATAGAGAGTAAATTTAGGCAAATGAAGATCAAACTGAGGGGTTAGTGGCGAAAAGCAAGTGGCGGCCGTTAAACAATTGTGCAAAACCAGTGATCATTCAAGCATAGTCTGGGGAGAAGATGGATTACAACCAAGTAATTGACTTTCTGAAGTTAGCCGGGCCCCCTATGAGCCAAGAATAGGTAAGATGCCACAGGATTGGCATCCCGGGGGACCTGGATTAGCACCTTGTCCCACCTCTAGAATACTGTCTCACAGCACCCACGAAAGAGATCTGTTTCTGGGACCAGTGTCTCTTTTAAAGCGCAAAACTGGCGGCCCTATGCCCCGTACTCCGGATGATCCGTTCAGTGCAAGTGGTATGACGTGCCAAACAGGACCAGCCGCGGCGGAACACGATATCAGAACCCCGACTCTATAAACATTAGGGCAGAGGAACTTGCCCCCCAGTAGTTAGAAGCCAAATGGAAGAGAGGCTTTCGGAAAACGCAAACAATCTGCCCAAAAAGGACCAAATCGCAAGGTTGGGGGTGCGTAGATGAATAGGGAGCCTACCCCCACTAATGATACAGTAACCAACGGAGGATATTGATTTTCGAAATAAGGCAGATTAGTGGCTCGGCAACGGAAGACGAGAAAAACGCTGACGAAGGCAGAGGTGACCAGACTGTGGTAAACTAAAGCCTAAATTCAGGTAATTAGGTACACTGAATTTATGACAAGAGCCCAAAGTTCGGCAGCTGCAGCCGTCAAGAAAACACGCAGGGTTTTACCAACTTCAGGCAGGGTGGAGTCAATGAGTGACAGGATGGAGGGGCTCTGGTAATACTAAGCTCCAATTAAACGCAGCGGTGTGCCCCATTTACTCTGGCCACTCCAAAAGTTCGGGTCACCTCTTGATACGTTTGACTAGAATGCCAACCTATGGGAATAGCTTGCTTTTACAGGGCCCCCAGACGATTAGGGCGGAGGGTTATGCACTGACAACGCTGCTACAGAACATTATGGCAGGGTTATTGCATTTTGCTGCACCGGAAGCTTTGGGCTCCCAGAGATCAAATGGGTGAACGAAAGCGCTCCTAGAAATAATGCGGTTGATTAGCCTTTGGCAGGGTCCACATTCATGGCCTGACTCAGTAAGATGGACCAACAACAATATTCAAAGATGGGCTGCATCCGTCAAAGCTATATCTAGTGATAACTAGATACATGAATGATATCTGTTCTATAATATCGAAGGAAAACCTGGGCAAACCTGACCACTGTGCCCTTCAACTGACACTGGCGGCAAGGCTGCCTCTCCAAGTGCTTAAATTGACAGAAACTTTGCTGAAATTACCGCAGGGGATCAGAGAGCTGTAGCAGCAAACGTGTGATGGACCCCAAAGGGTCTAGATACATCAGTTAGTAGCAGGTGAATAGTAATATGGACAGAATTATTGCAGTTAACCGAGGGCTCTGCTCCCTCAGCAGCCCGGAAGGATAAGTGCTGTTCACACAACCAGAATTCCAGAGTAGAAAGATCTATTAAATCCTAAAAATGATGCAAACGGATGCTACTTTTGAGAATGAAAAGAAATCAACTCCTGAATCGGAGACAACTCCCAAGAGTTTTGTATGTGTGCAGCCAAAAACGTCCACCCGTGAATGTGTAAAATACATGCAGGTAGATTATGGTAATCTAGCTTTCAAAAGAAGAACATGGTCAAGGCTCTCCTCCCATTCGTTAATGGTTTGCAGTGTCGGAAGCAATTCGATATTTCCTGTGTCCTTTAACAGGTCGCAACGATGCGTGAAATAGATAGGTTGGATGAAAAATAAGGTGAAGTTCCGCAGCTTTTGGGAGCACTAAGCAACCCCAATATTCGGAGCCAGAGGACATCCACCCAGCAATCGTCCAACTCATAGCAGGTGTATTATGCAACTCTGGAAAACAGCTACATAAGGCATTCTTCGAGTCAGAAGAAATTCCAGAGGACTGAAAAGTGTCCGCCGTTGTCGCAAAACAAGGTGGTTCCTGGGCATAGGGCTAGCGAATACAGGCCAGTACGTCTGGCGTCAGTGTTGTGTAAATACTGAGAACAAACAACTAAAAAACAAGTATGCAGGCCGTACTGCCCTGGAAGGGACCGCCCGAGAGCGATATTTGCTACACATCAGTGGTAGCCTCTGGAGGGTCTTTAGGTCCATGCTGGAGTAGGGTGTTGTCGGACTTATGGACATACATGGTGTCATTCCATTTATTCCGCCTCGTACGTTTCAGTTTATTGTACAACTCTGCATACTTATATGGGTATGATACCAATGCAAAATCTCTGCATTTCACAAGAAATGAAATTTAAATTCCTTGCACTGCTGGAAACCAAAACTCGCCGACATCACGCCAATCTGGAAGCTCGTTTTACCTTTGCGGCCATGTCTTCCAGCCCGAAATGAATTGTAACGAATAGTCTCGAGTGAGAAATATTGTAGACGGGGATTTCAAACCAGTACCATTTAGCCAGCATCGGTGAGTAACCCTCAGCTTGCATATGTAACCCGCAACCTGGGATTGAGCGTCAATGACTTAGGTGGATCTTTTCACCTGGCAAGACGAGACTGGTGGAGATTAACATGAATTGGATGTGGCAGAATCGTTAACATGCCGCAAGAAAAAAAGAAAAAAGAGGGAAATAAAAACTCATGGATAGTTCCTGGCGGAAAATAATGGTAATATTGCACGTCTCGAAGAAATCAAGTGATGTGCTTGATTGCCTGATAAAGTCTTGCAATGGTACTATACAAATCACCGAAGCGCTTAATTCAAAGAAAAGGGCAAAAAGACGGATCAGTAAACAATAGATAATTGCAGATATATCAACAAAGAGATCGCAGGCTTGAGAGTCGGTTGGAGGAAAGCAGCGAGTGTCAGCATATGGCCCAACCATAAAGAACTAAGTGATTTTATGTAATGTCCACGGAAGTTGATCTGCGACAAACGATTCCAATGAAAGGTATCAGTAAGGGATGAAAAAATGTCAAACATTCACAAAACGGCTGGAAGATACAATGGAAGAAGATGAAAGAAAAATAACACTAAGCGGAGACTGATTTCAGAGATCATTCTTTTTAGCGTGATTCCTGCAGCAAATGAAGTAAGCAAAAGCCGTTCCGGAGAGCGAAGAAGAACATAACACACCATTGTTTGAGGAAGTGGCGGCACGGAACGTCGCCTAAATGTGAGAAGTATAGTATGGTACAGTGTATATTCCTCGACGTCGGAGAGACATGCGCGAGGCAAGATAAAATTCGTACAAGGATGGCACAGTGGAGACGCGGAAAACAAAAACAGACACGAATGCGCAATGATTCTGTGCTCTAATAAACAGAACCTGCAGTGTGATAGGATAAGTATGATATTCTGAGCTTTAAATCCTTCGCCGAAACATTCTGGGGCTGGTTATCAGCCACGCATTGCGAGTACTTATCGAGAGTACTTATCGCCGGCGCAAAGTTTGCCTGGGAGGCAATGGTGGACGCTGTCATATGACCGGGTTTCTAAAAATTCAAGAGGGTTATATGGCTAAGATGAAGATCAATATGAATTTGACAACAGGATGGTGAGGAGACAAAACCGCATTGGATATCATATGAGGGGGATGGAGTGTGGTAATTAACAACATTGAAGAGTCAAAATAATGCTAAAGATGAAACAACGGAAAATCTTCAAGATCGCATCAAACTATTTACGGGACGAAAATATGTAAACAACTGTGGACGAAGAGACAATGGAACTCACAAAAGTGTTCACTGGACTTATGCGGCTAGGAGTGGACTGTGATGTGTGGCGGGAAGAAAACGATTACGTGTAAGAATTGCAGTCAAGTCTTTAATACACTTGCTATGAATGACCTGTGTGTTGTCCTTGTTTTATTTTGGAGATTTCGGCGTTCTGTGGCAGTAGGGCCTGGATATTAACATTATTTTAGCCAGTCGTAATGGTTCACCAGAAATGATGTATTCAGGGCGGCCATCGGTTTGTCTTAGCGTTACGCGATCCGGTAATAGAGCGTTAGATCCGGATAGCATCTTCCTAGCGGAGATAGGGAACCAGCGCATAGGATGGAGTGGAGCTTTCGGCGAGAGTTTCCTTTGCACCTGTGGTCATTAACGAGCTTGGAGAAGAGCCGAAGAGTGAGAGGGAAGTCTGGAATTCGTTCCAGCTGTTGTTAATATTAGTAAACGGGACTGGAAACAGCGATAACAATCAGTGTCTTACAAAGATTACAGGGTCCAGGCAACTATCTTGAAATACGCAGGAGGGAGTGTTTCGATGAAAGAACGTTTGCAATGAACCTACCGTCTGCTCAATTTCCATGGGGTATATAGCTCAGTCAGTCCTGCGCTGCATGGTCCCCATCCTTTTCTATTTTGTCTTTTGACATCTTTACAGATGGAGATTGCAGTGGGCTGGCAGGAAAGCTATCCCAAGGGTTTGGGAATAAAGTCACTGGTTGCTCAATATTTGGGCTTCGACTGGCCTACGGGCCCGCTGTACATGCTAGAGGGAATCAAATGTATCTGATCATGTAATCTACTACCAATTTTTAACATATCGAATTGCCAGGAAAGTGCGCGACTGAATGGGTTGCGGATGACAGCGTGGGCTGGATGCTAGGACAGGGTTTGTCACACGAATTCATGGACAGGACGGAAGGAAGGAGCGTGAGAATATTATGATCAGTAATTTGTGTTTGATCAGAAAGATATCAACTTGCATCACATAGTAG
Source organism: Fasciolopsis buskii (assembly GCA_008360955.1). NCBI lineage: Eukaryota > Metazoa > Platyhelminthes > Trematoda > Plagiorchiida > Fasciolidae > Fasciolopsis > Fasciolopsis buskii. The sequence continues at coordinate 7,908 of LUCM01000211.1, forward strand.
TTTCAATAAGCATGCGTGAATAATTAAGAAAGTAAAACGACGGCAGTTGTTCTAGACGTCAGCACACGCGATTGGGAGGGGCATGTTGAAAAATAGAGGGCTGGGTGGTGAAGCTTAAGTGGACAGTCCGATGTGCTACTTCCCCAGACCGCCCAAAATGGCAGCCGGGTGCTTATTTAGCGAACGAGCGCAGTGTGGAGTTTCCCCTTTCGCAGGGTCAAGTCTGGGCTGATGGCATACATATTCATCGTAGAAGGTGGCCCACAGAGGGGTTGTATGCAATCGGTCGAATAAAATATCCCATTCTGAAAAGTCGGTTTCAACTGATGTTGGCTCCTTCCACTTCATTTTATAGAGTTCAAATTGTCGACAGTCACAGGGGGAACAGTAGCCTCAAGGGAAAACTGAAGTGGGTACCCGGATTTGTAAGGATTACTAAACATCATAGTTGATGTCTGCTTTCGTAGATATTAACTGTTAGTTTCATCGGCCTATAAGCCGCAGTCGCGCAGATCTAACGATCAATCTGTGTAGTCCAGAAGAGTTGTCTGCTTGTTGTACTTTCGCAGTAGGGATCACATGATGGTGCCTCTAGTCCAAAACAGACATGTAGCGGGAAGCGTCACTTGTCACTGGCAAATCACGCCAGTTCACGAGGCGCGCTGCCTTAACGGGGTTCCCTTATTATCCTTTCCTGCCCATAAACTTCGTGATTACCTGCAGGTCACTCATATCCAGATCTATTTGGCTGTAATGCCGACAACCGGAAAATCAACCAAAACAATGAAATACATTCGGGAGCCGTAAGAGGTTGATTGTAATCTACAACAGCTTGCGGGCGAAGCTTGCTTCAGCAACATGTGAATTGCGGCCCCGCTGGGCGGCCAGCGTTTAGTTACTCAAACGATCCGGTGTAATAAGTCCATGTTCCACTACAAGTGAACTTTGTCGTCCTTTTTTCACATTGCCCTCATAGCAAACTTTTTCTCCTACCCAGAGCACTGTATGCGGTTGACTGGCTAATTTGCATCCGTGGTTTGCAGAAAAGTGTAAAATGGCGACAGTAATCCGTTAGGTAAACTCCGGTGCGACAGAAGTGCGACCACATGAAGCTGGGATTAAAAACACGGAACACGTGGCAGTCTGGAGATAGTCCGGTTCAGGTTTTTGATAAGCGTAGCAGTAAAAGCGGGAACAGATGGATTTAGGACGGGTGGGGTGGTTGCATATGCATACTAAATTTAACAACAACCGTTAAGAGAGAAGGTGTGAGAGAGAATTCGCCTTGGGGATTGGTGTGAGCGAGTTCTTTAGTTCGTCGATAGGGTATTTTTTGATACCACTGGTAAAATTAGACATGCGGAGTAAAAGGATGTGAGAGACAGGGTGGATATATTGGACCCAGCGAATCGCACAGCCTCATGTATATACATACATTTATGTGTACATATGCATATATATTCTTAAACGTTTCGGTATGAACATACTCACAGATATGTAGAAATTTTGGGTATGTAAGCACGTGTATTTATATGTGCCCATAAAGAAGGCTTAGTGTTGGGCAAGATAATCTGTTTAAGTGGCGAGGATCCAGCACCAGAATGGGCAATTTTCGGAGTGTTCCAAAGTCGTCAGTCCTAAATCCCTGTTTACTAAAGGTGCACCAGTCGCCATCGGGCGTACGTTTGTCATCTCAGCCCACACTACTACGCTACACTTAACTTCTCCAAACACACCAACTTCTAGGCGCCAAATGCCAACGAGTGCACAAGACTCATCTTTAGATCTCCGCATTCTACTGAACGCAAAATTACTGTTTTCCGTGACCTCGCCAAACTAACTCTTGAAAAATGCTCCCTGACTTTCCATAATTTGCTTTAAAGGGACAACTTATGATGTAACGAGTAAAAAGAAAGTTCACTAAGCAGCTCGAGGGATAATTCATGCCTATGAAATGCAGATAACTCAGCCCGCTTACAGAATGGAACCACTGTGGCTTCTTTACTTAAAGACGAACCAGGTCTTCCTCCCTTACCTTCACCGTTAACATCATTTTCAACCGCTCCCCAAGAAATGCCCAGACAATACCTACTCACTCCGTTCTAAGTATCATACTTCGCCTAACTCCTTTTCAAAAACTCCTGGGCATCCTCGTATTTCTTCTAGATGATCAAATCTCTGAAGCAGGCATCTGGTATCCATCCTGGAATGGGCCAGAAAGGCCAAATTAAGCTCCAAATACAATAACTCTAATGGAGTAGTAGCGCGTTGAAATTTTCCCAAGTTCGTCCTTAAATCTTTTATTCACTTCGCCTGGCACCGATTTGTAGAAACCCCTGAATTCCGCTCAAAATGTCCACAACATTTCCTGCGTTTTGTTTCAAAGCTATTTTAGTTTGTTTCTCATGGTCCTTTATTTCATTTTTGGAAGAGCTCCCACAACACACCGAGAGCTTTCCCTATAACTCTCTACATGAGAACAGGCGGGCTGCAATCCCCATCAAAATAAAAACAGCCAACAGCTTGATATCGTTGCTGCCATTGCCCTACACTAAACTATTATGACTGCAACTGAAAAAAATGCCGCTCCAGCAAGAGGCGCTTGGCCTCAAAATGGAACCGCGCGATCCTAGGCAAGAGGTCATAGGTTCTTCACATCCCACTCCTTAAACACCAAAGCGCTTTCGGAATCACTAACACCATATCATGCCCCGAAAATTGAAATAGACGTGGATAAATCTCTCAAAACATCTTGCCCTCAACTACCGTGTAGACGTTGCACCTTACACCATCCAAATCAGGCTGCAACTCTTCACTACGGTAGTCAAAAGCCCATCTTTCAAGGTCCAGGCAAAATTCTGCAAAGGGCGCAACCAAGCTGGCTAGGGCACCTGGTCTACAAAAGCTGTCAACAAAACCTTAGTCTGGCCTTGTACCCCACCCAATTCCATCCCCCTGCCCACCCAACCAGTCCCATATCTGCCGCCGAAAGGGATGCCGCGGATTTCAGCTACATTTGAGAAGCCAAGATGCAAAATCTTCAGTGGAAAACTAAAAACCTGGTCCAAAAGCGTAGCAGTAGTTTACTAAATAAACCGACAAACCCTGGAACACCAGATCAATCAACAACGCTATTTGTGGTGGAATAAATGGAGCCACTTCTGTGGGAACGACCACTATGCTCTATTCCATGGACTTTTCCTCATGCGGTGAGGTTTGTTCGTTCGCACTCACAGCGCGTCATTGATACTCACTGCTTGGGACCTGTGTGAGCCATCTGCATAGTTCCGTATAGTGCCAATGGCTAACGATTTGCATCCATTTGCTTGCGCATTTTCGGATTTACAGCGTTTGAACATTGATTAAATTCGCAATTCACCATTGTAAAACTTAGAAATCAATGATGTTTTCAGTTAAGGGTTCCACCCTGATTGCTCAGTGAGCAAACATTGGTTACGCCGGTTGAGCGTGGTCTCCTGTATTCACACCACTCGAAATTGACCAGCAAGTTTGTTTTACTTGTTCCAACCGCGATAAGTCAAAACATTCCGTTCGTTTTCGTGCAGCCTTTGTAGTATTCTTGTGGTACCCATATCCACCTTGCAGAACGAGGTAGCCACATAGTACACTCGGAACTGGTCCGATTTCCGAACGTTTCAGCGCCCGCGGGGGAAAGAACTGAGTCTAGCTTGCTTCCTTTCCGGCAATACTTCCTCCCAGGAATCAACCGGTGCAGGTGTGTGTCCTTTGAGAGTTCGCAGTTCAGGAAGCAATCTAGTCCTTCCGATCGATCTAAATATCAAAGTAGTAGTAGCCAAGTGTTTCAGGGCTTCAGAAATGGCCGTTCCTGCAAAGCATTGAGAAATGTATTGCCAAAGAGACAGTCTGCAGAAAGAAATATACAGGCACCGAATAATCTCGCTCAGCAATGGCTAATTTCAAGAAGTCGTCGAAATAAAGAACAGGATGTCAAATTAAAATTAGACAATCCTACGAATCCATCTTGCTGACCGCTTCCATGTAATCTGATTTCTGGCTATCGGCCTCTCTACTCTTATACTCATTTTAGCGTTTGCTCGTTTGCATTATTTTTATTTTGACCAATATAGGCGAATTTTTTCGGAGGAAGCCAGGTCTACATCTCGATTTCACTTTTCCTCGCCCCTTATTGAAGTCTTGCTGTCGTTTTCTGTTAATTCTCCCTTGTTTTCTTTTCATCTCTGTAGCAAGTTATGCTTTTTGTCGCAAGTCCTTTTCTGCCCGTCCTGAACGATTTCATCTGCCCTACTTCATCTACGCCGCTACTTCTGGAGTTTTGACTGTTTGGTCTCGTGTACTGGACGTTGTAAAGGGCATTTCTTCCACTGTGAAATTAGTCAACATCATTTTCGTCTCTCTCCATCCGCGTGATCTTGTAATTTGTATGGCTGCCGTTTTTCACGGCTTGTCTCCCTAAAGATGGACTCTAGTTCCATTTACTCACGCGCGAAGAAAATGAGCAATCAAGGTCGGCCATCCAACTCTTTATGTGCACAGATTTTCTAATCTAAATGGGTTGGTAGATTATACCGCCTGCGTGCACCCTCAAAAAGTGGTTTTCAGGTTGTGTAGCCAGCACTCGGTCAGGCCCGCCCATTAGCACTGTTGTGGTAAACAACGCTGTAGCTCATAAGTTCACGTGCACCAATTTGTACTGGCTTCCTCTTGCTTCGTCCCAAAATTCTTCCGCCAAAAAGATACAAAACGGACTCACAAAGGACAGTATTTTTATTGGCATCTGATATAAACTGACGTTCACGATGCATATTGACATCCGAAAACAAATGAGGACCGTCATTTTTCATCAACTTCTATCCTGGTCTGCGGAATTCGGCGATAGACCGATGCCCCTGGTAAAAGTTTTCCACACGAGTCTACCAGACGTCGCTTCATTTGACTCCGGCTTTCCTTTTTTCCAACGCCAACTTCATCTCTAGACCAAGCTGAAATTTATGAATTCAAAATTGCTCGAAACAAACCTCATGCATTAGCCTATTTCGAGTTTTACACTGCCCTCTTTGATATCCATTCTGGTTTTCACTCATCTCCATTCCGTTATCACATCCATATTGATCCTCATCTCTAGCATATAACTCTCTTGATTTCCCAGTATCCTGGCCCAACAGGCGGCGAAAGCCATTGCCCTCCGGCCACATTTTGCACCCGCGATACGCATCTTTGCTGCATTCAAACATAGCATTACTCACAGTGCAGGGCTGGTAATCAGCCACAGAAAGTTCTTTGCGAACCATTATCTAGCTTTGATTTAAAACTCGAAACCCCGTGCTCAGGAAATCACATTGTCCGTTATGATCTTGTGAGCAAAACCTTTTTGCATTTTATGTTTGGTTTCTGTTTTCCGTGTCTGCATTGTGCCTTCTTTGCCCAATTTCAATCTTGCCTTGCGCATTACTCTTTTATGTCCAGAAATACACAAAAACAAACAAACCTTTCAAATTACCTAATGTCGCTCTCATCCCCCTCTCCCATTCGATTTATATTGGTCGTATTTCCTGTGCATCACCTATGTGCAAACCCGATCTTGCCTTGCGCATGCATCTCGCAAATAGAGAAATATGCATTATTATAATTGTTATGATCATTGCAACCCCGAGTGAATCTTGGTAAAACTCTTGGTTGACCCCGTTTGGCCAATTTATAAGATATGTGCATATTTCGACATAAAAATGGACAACCGCATTTTCTGCGCATTTTACGAGAGTTTGGTCCCGAATGATTACGCTGCAAGCTTTGTTACAATGAGTGACCTAATGACTAGGAGTGCCTCCTTTATCTACCCACTTCTGCTCTGGCCAGTCCGACTCAATTGTTTTTGCGACGACAGGAACAATTAGCAACGGTTGCTTGCTATTTTTAACTTGCGGGTCTTTAGTGGCAGCTTAGTTTATGCGTGGCTTTTATTAATTAGAATGGCTTTTATATTGTCTATATGTCATTTCGATAAATCGTGTTTTACTGTTGCAAACGTTATTTTAAGCCATGCTGCTGGTATTCGCTTGCTTTCTGCTAGTTTTGAATTGAGTGAAAGTATTGATCCCTATCCAGTTTACTCTAAGTTTTTAACAGACGCTGCTTCAGATACATCGCTTGGATATTTGGGGGTAGCAAGCAGAAGGCTTATCATAAACATAAGCCAGCCCTAAAAGCCTTAAATCGTGCTTTCCGTAGGGAGATCTCATTGTGGGAATATCGGAATCCTTGTTCAAATTCGCATTTTTTTCTGCGGGTTTACCTACCCCTGTTCTTCATACAATGAAGCCCCAAATTTAGCTGGTCCATTTAAACTAAGAAACGATAGAGAATGTGGTCTAAAAGTGACGGCAATGGAAATCATACCCACGGGATAAGCGCAGTCCCATAGGGCCAAAAACAATGTGTTCGTCGTATTTTTACCTAGAAAACAACAAATGCTCGTCATTCAGCATACCATTCCGGAATATTCTCTAAGGGAATCAACAAAATATGACTAAGGAAGACCATTTATGGTCAGATCAACAAGAATTCGCTTAATTAACCGTTATCCAAGAATTTTGTGACATCTAGAAGAAACATGAAACAGCATAAAATGTTTGACGTTTGATGGCTGCCTTCCGAAGATTTACATCTGGCCAAATTTGAAATTAGTAGTGCGGCCGCCGTTTCATTTCGTCGTTAATTATCGGTTTTACTATAATTTCACAAAGTTGCAGCCTGTGGATGCATATCTGCAGAAGGCAACTTGTGAAATCCAAAACCCTCCGCTAGATGGTCTGCAATACTGCGATAAGACAACAGTTTTTGGCTGAAAGCGGTAATCTGGGATACACCAAAACGCGCTTATATTCGTTAAGCAGATAGTTTTTCCAGAAATTTGGCTGCGATAAGCACATTCAGCGCCCAATACACACAGAGGGAAGGATGACATTCCCACTATTAAACGCTTGAGGTCGAACGGATGGCAACTTTCGACAGAGTAAGTTTCAGCGCCACCACACACGGTCATCTCCGCTTTTACGGATACCAGTTTACAAAGTCCAAACGTTACATCTGGACTGTATTGACCTGGTTTGCTTGGGCGTTTTTTCAAGACTCCTAGCACTTTGACAAAAGGTGGATAAAGTTTCGTCTAAGCAGATTACCGACTGAGAAACCAGGCGATGGGATACTTCGAATACATGTTATATTGGCTGCGAAGTTTTGGGGTTTTGTCGCCACACTCGTTATGTAGATCGCCAGAAAGCTACCGAATATCTCCAGTTACGTTTTATACAAATGTCTTCTATATTTGGGTGATTCACCACCCTCCGACCTGCGTAGTTAATATTTACTCCTGCTTATTTCCGTACTTATATCTTGTCACTATAAGTTGCACCATAGATGCCGTGATTTTGCAAAACAACTTTTATCCGTTTTTCCTAACAAATCACTATGGTGTGCAGGGTACAAGGAATTGCATATAATGTTTACTGTCTCATTCATCTAGCCGTCGATATGCAACCTTTTCTAGCTCTTTGCGAGAACCTAATTTAGAAAAACTGAGGTTTTTCATAAACGGGCTTGTAAGACCAGCTGAGCAAACCTAGAGGTGAATCAGCGACTTCACAGTTGCGAGAAGACGTGACTTTTCGAGGTATTTGGGTTTCCTTATACCGATTGTGCATGCAGTCGTCGTGGTTAGTGAATGAGTCCCCTTTTAAATCCTTCCACCGAAAGATATTGATTTATAGCGGAAGCTCAGCAAAAGTGAAACATTTTTCCAGTGTTTGTGCCCATTTTTATTTTCTACATATTGCCAGTGATTTTTCTAAACATGCATTACCTTCTTATGTCTACATGTTTATTGTAGAGGATGCCGAATCGACTGCAAGTATTGTCCTGATAAACGCCAACACTTTAAGTTAATTCCTGCCGTTGTTAACTACCGGTCTGTTGTTATTCCATTATTGCATTCTCTCTTGCAAATAAATGACCGCTGACGTTGTCATTTTTCAGAGTTCAATTTTGCTTGTCTAAATTATAGATATAAGACTGGGGTGCATTTATCTCGCAGCACGTTGTCGCCTTAGTTTTCGTGCTTCGCAGTGAAAGTTTTTCTTCCATTTGACGCTTCTGTGCATGGAGCTTGAATGTCGTATTTTCGTGAGAATGTACATAGGACGGAATGAGAACATGCATCCATGAGTAAATTGCAGGGATACTGTGGATGGTATAACATTTGCAATCTGCTTAAGGGATCTGAGTAGCCCTCGATGGAACCTTGATGCATATATATGCAAGTAAGTTTTGTCATCATAATCTATAGATTTATTTGGCTGCAAAATTCCCAAATCAGAATTCCGCGGCTTTTTTCCGCGATAACTGGACCTTAGAGTTCAGGCAGGTGCGCTGGCTAGTGAATAACGGCTTTGAGGAATGTGGAAAGATGCCCCCAATAGGTAAAGCACCGCTCGAAAGGATTCAAGCCAACGATTATGCAAAACCACACCGCACAGGTAGTTCTAATATTGCACTAAAACCTCCGCATTTTTTTAACGATGCCTTTGCTTTCGAACGAAATCAGTTGGATCAAACTCGGGAATCCATTGCGAAAGGAAAAACCCAAGGCTTAGCTTGGCTGTTGTGGCTAGCCAGTGTTGCACTAAACCTACGAGGATATGAAACGTCGGTAGTTTTGCAAAAATTCTTTGGCATCCGCTCATGTCCAAAAGCGTACAACGGGTTGGTAAGTTCCTTAATTCAGACAGCCTCGTGTAGAGGCTGCAACAATGAAAAGCGATCCGCGAGATAGTCGGTCGGCAACGGTGCGCATCAATTAGAATCCGCGCTGCTTTGCCACGCTGCTAGAGTGGCAGAAGTACGTGCACTGTAATGTATAACCATGGACACATTACAATTATCACAAGTGAGCCTGTGAAACACAAAATTGCACCACAGTAATTGCCACTCGATGGACACCGAAGTTTGCGAACTGCTCGCCTGCAAAGTAAAAAGAAAATCAAATGCTGTTTCCTAGATGCCAGGGACCGGGACGATGACCGAAGGATCTACGCAGGCGATTGAAACGACACACAGTTCACGAGCTTACATGTACGTAAAACTCTAACCGTATGGGTAATAGTCAAATGTTTGTGGCCGGAGGCTTTGAGGCCGCCTCGATTCCAGGGGTTCCTCTGAAAGAGGGTAAGGCATGAAGAACTAATGAAGGCGGCTCTTTTGAGCCACCTTGGACGTTTAATTTGGTAATGGACAGCCAACGACGTTTGGCGCTGCCTTTTTAGATGCAACAGGGCGAGACATGTTCACCGGTACATAAATTAGCGCGAAAGCCAAGTGGCGCTCTGTTAAGTGCGGTCAGGCGGGCACAAACAGAAAAGTATTCCACCATATCACATGAAAATAATGACAAAGTCGCAAAAACGAACTAGTTCACTTGCCTTCCGGCCGTAAAGGCGGCTTGGCAAATCCGGTACTCCCGGTACGATTGGTGGTGTTTTGGCTGTGGCCCTACCGGAAGTTTCCACGGGCAGAGCTGGTAGCGGCCGGAGTGGACCGGGATGATAAGACTTGTGAGATCAGAGAATTCTGCTGTTCACGCCGCAATGCACAGGAATAGGTTTGACGCTATCTATGTGCACGGTGTCGTACCTGCCGGAAACGTCAAAAATGGACGCTTTACGACAACATTCCACCAAGCGGAACGGGCCGGCATACGGTGGTTCCAGTTATAGTGGAAGAATGTTAGCGCACACCAAAACGTGACATGAAGTATGCAATGCGGCCGGAGTGCACCCAGAAGATCGTTGGACCCGTGGCGGACTGACAAGAAGCGTTCGCATACGCTGTGCGGGAAGATTTGGATATTCACCATATTTCAAGTGGTTTGGTTTCGGTGAAGCCACCAGCTCTCTACGGGGCGCAGCGGGCAACGAAATACAGGCTAGTTTGGTGTGATGCATATTTCTTAAAATCGCTTCGAATGATCAAAACAGTTAACCGCAGCATTTTGCTCTCCGGCGGATTGGATCCGGCTAGCACAGCGCTTTCAATGGCCGATGAAATCTTTTCGTCAGACCGCTTGCTCGTGGGTGGTAGGCGGTTGTTCTAACATGTTTGCCGCCCAGTGTTTTAATGAAATTTGAGAACACCCCGTTGAAGTGGGAGCCATGGTCGGTGGTCATTATGGCGCGGCAACCAAATATCCTTACCCAGCTGGCCAAGGACACTTTGGCAGCCTCTTCTGATGCAGGACACGAGATTGATATGGTCTGTGTACAGAAAGTGAAGTGGTCCAAAAGGTTGAGCATGTAGTCATAGCCATGTAACAGTAGGATAGGCCCTAAGAGATCAACGTGTATGTAGTGAAACCCGTCTGGTGCGCTTAACGCTGAACCATTCAAAACGCTTGGTCACTAGCTTCACCGAATCAGCTACACCCGGGTGAGCCGGATGATGCAAAGCAAGAAGTAAGGGATGAAGGTGAGCTTCTTTCACCGCCAACCTTGCGACGCACCGCAAAGTATTGTATTCTGTGACCTTGTGATAGGTGCAACCGCTAAGGTTAAGGAACTGTCTGGTCGAAGTTTGTCGATATCAGGATCCATCACTTGGGCATGTGCCATCGCATCGAGGTCCAAGCGTGGTGCTGCAGACAAGTGAAACTGGTTTATAAGGGAAACAGCATCAGCGGCGGAGTTATCTACCCCAGAGACATGTCTCATGTATGGTGTGAACCATGAAGCAAAGCCTAAGTGGCGAACATCAAGTGGCCAGTACCGGTTAGAGGATGAATCGGCGCGTACAATATGGGTTTGTGATCTGTGAACACCTTGAATGAGCGACCTTCTAATGCGTGCCAGATGCACCGGACAGAGAGGTTGACGGCGAGCAACTCCCTGCCAGTCGTGCTAGATTTGGATTCTGCCGAGTGCAGCCGCCTGGAAAATAATTCTAAAGACTTCCAAGAACCGTCGGTGTACTGCTGAAATACAGACTTTGCTGCAGTGTTTGAGGCGTCGGTCACCAGATGTATGGTTGTCGCAGGGTCAAGATATGTGTAGCACTATTATAACGATAGTGTCCTTGAAGGATGTGAACGCCTCTTTTACAGCCTCCGAGATTGCAAAGTTACGCTCAACTACCCATAAAAGACTTGTAAGGAGAGTAATTGTTTCTGCATACCTGGGAATAAAACGCCCATGGATGTTGATTAGCCCAACAAATTGCCATAACTGCTAATAAGGATGAGGCCCTGAATAGCGGTGACCTTATCCGGCAATGGGGCTAAACCCGAGGACGAGAAGACGCCCTGAGAATGTGGTGCTGGTTTGTCAAAGGTCACATTTTGAAGCGTCAATCGTTAAGCCATGTTTACTGAGGCGGTCGAAACTAGCGCGTGGGTGCGCGGAGTGTTACTCATCCGAGTGTCTAGCTACTGGGACATCGTCTAGGTACACATACATATTCTCTGGACCGCGTGTGACCCGTGCATGGACCTTAGAAAGGTTTGAGCCTCATTGATGGGCCCGAAGGGCATCCTCGCGGATTGGAACCGTTCAAAAGGTGTGGCCACCGCCGTTTTCTGCACATCGGTCTCCTCTACGGCGAGTTGATTGTAAGCCCGTGTGAAATCTGTGTGGCCAAAGATCCTACAACCAGACAGCGACGAACCGAGGTCACGTATGTGGGAAATCGGGCACCTATCAGGAACAGTGACGGTGTTAAGTGTTCTGTAGCCTCCGCAGGGTCACCGGTCACTACTGGACCCATGAAGAGAAGAGGCTCAAAGACTAATGAGTTAGATAAGGTCCAGTTCTAACATTTGGTCGAACCATGGCTTAGGTAGACGGAACTTGTCAGTAGCTGGGAGGCGAGACCTACTAAAATATGAGGTTCCTGTGGCTTCTGCGTAGTGGGCTGGAATGGACCGGTAGGTAGCAGTATGCTTGAGTATTCGCGACGTAGCTCGTTGTTTTGCTGTTGGGCTGGAGGTTCATTGTACTGGGGCGTGATTTGGTTGAGTATAACGTACGGGCTCAGCATGGGCAGCTGCGTTTGGCGATCTACTACTTTCCTGTGCCAGGCGTCCACTAGCAGGTCGAAATGATGGATGAAATCTATGCCAATAATACGGACTGAAGCAGTGGAGCTGCTCTTAATTTACCCAGTCTCCCAAAACGAGCCAAACGGGCTTATTTCGTGTTATTCTTCGAGCTCCACCAGCAGTGGCTGTATTTCCCGTGCCGCAGCCCCTTCCTCAAACCAAACAAGGAGCCACATTTTGCGCGGTGGCACCGGTAGCTTTCATCTCGTTTTAAACCAGGATTTCTCTCATTTCAGCCCTTAGTGTTACTGACAAGCAGATAATTCAAGGACTGAGGTATACAGTTTTGGCTTGCATCCACTTCTTCCCAGCCAATTTTTTGCGCTGGCGGTACTCACCACTGATGCGTTTAAACTTGGATTGACTCGCAGTGCACGACTAATTATCAGCCTCAGGAAGTCCCGGTGAAGGATTGTCTAGCTCTGAGTTAAAAGCTGGAAAACTCGTGTTTGCCCTTTCACATTCCAGGTTATGCTCATGAGAGCACAGACACTGCATCTTCACCACTGGACTTTTGCTTAACTTGCGTCCACTTCGCCATCTTTACGTATATTTCATCTTGCCTTGCGCTTGCCTCGCGGATGTCGAGAAATGTGCACTACATATATATATAGATAGTTATTCAAGATTTCAGGAAAATAGACTGCTGCTTCTGGTTAATTTTAATTGCAACAGTGAACCTGGCATCGCCTCAGTCGTGTCCGGTACCCCACCTGCTAGTCGACAGGTGTCTTTCTTCTACAAATTGGGCTGTACCACTGAATCGGACTGAAATTCACGAAGTAAAATTTTCTCACAAAATACCTCACGAATCCAATATACCCAAAAGTCTGCGCAGTTCATATCCAGCACCGCCACCTCCTCATAACGCGACCAACTTTGCCCCTAAAATTCTGGGTTTTATGCCGAGTGTTCCTTCAACATACTATTCAATAGATTACACTTTCTGCCTCGTCCAGCCTATAAATTTCTCTTTCCTTGATTTCGTGTTTTTATTGCCGCCACACGTTATCCACGCAGCCATATCCAGCTCATATTTATCTCCTGCATACGGGGATCGTGCCACTTGAAGAGAGTTACTCATGGCGTGGACCTTCCATCCTGGGCTATTGCGTGCTTATGGCTGTCCACGGCATACACACCAAAACTGGACCAACGGTACTGGCGCATAGCCCCCGTGGACTCAAATTTTCCGGGCACATTCGTTGCCTTTTATGCTTTTGACAAAAAGATATGACAAATTTGGGCCACTCGTTTTTTTTATGGGTCCACCACTCCATGCAATTGGGCGTTTTCTTTTTTTCCCTGTGGTCGCACTTCATGGTCATTCTTAATGCATGCGTCCCACCACCGTCCGAGAAGTAAAACGGTATTATTATTACCATTCTCATCAGCGACATCAAAATCCATCTGTTCAAAAGTGAGTCAAGAGAAAGGTAATTGCAGAGTTCCTGTTGAATCCGTCCATCGCAGCAGCAGACTGAACAGCAATTTTGCTGCCAAACTGGCAATGGAGTCGCTCGAGCTATGATCCAGAGTACCTGCAGGAAAAATTGGGCCTCCATTCCTACAAACAAAAGGAAAAATGAAGGCCATTTTTGGGAAGGGCTCGGCTTGCCGCGAGACTATCTAACCGCTAGACGCCAGAATGGCTTAAATTTGTGCTAAACAGGCGCGGATTCTGGGGTCAGAAATCTCAGAGCCCTGAAGAAATTGACGGGCTTAGATCCCCAGAGCAAATTTGGCCGGGATCCGGAGAACCCAACACAAAGCAACACAGCTAAACTGCAGCTGGCCTGCTCCAAGTTAAAGCTGCTTGAAACCTCTTATGCTCATGAGCGCTTGTGGCTTGTGGCAAGCAGTGGTTGTGGCGCCGGAGGAACAGACGCTTTCAAAACATCGCTGGATGATTTTGGGCACGAAATTTTCCACGGCGCATAGAGTCGAGAAGCGGGAGTAGCAGAAGAGTCAGAAATAGTGTGAACATCTGTCAGTGTGATATTATGCACTAATGAAAAGCCCGCAAAGTGGAGGCCCTCTAGCCCCAGAGGTTAGAACAGATCCATAGTCTCTTTTCTTTATAGCGGCAAGCCAGTTTAAAAATGAAAACCAAAATTCTCAATGATGTATGCCTAGTCTTGCGGACGCCGCCACAGATAGTTTGGATGCTGCGCTGGTCTTTAAAGTCACTTAGGTCTTGTCCTAAGGGTGTGCCAACAAATTTTGTTTATTCTTATCAAGCCGAACAAATGTCATGACAAAAGACCAAAGCGTATTTGAAAAGCTAGAAAATGTCACGAGATTCTTCTGAGGAGCGAATCGGAGTTCCCAAATGTACTTTCGAGGTCCACCGTTCTGAAGGCGATGCACTTCTTCTTAAAAAGAAATTCAACAATGCTATTCAGTGTTATACAAAGGTATTGTAAACGGTATTTGTTTTATTAACAGGCCCTTGAAATGAGAGAAAACGACTTACACTGTCTTTTGCGAAGATCAGCGTGCTATATTTCACTTGGAGACACTGAGAAGGCCTTAGAAGACTGCAACTTAGCGCTGGAGAAATACCCGGAGAGTCACAAGGTAGTCATGCATTCCAAGTAGCTCGTCTTGTGTAATAAGATCCCGAAATAACCCACACGTTTTTAATGTATGTCCTTTTCACCACACTATTTTCTTGGGAATCTGTCAATGACGATTTCATTTGTCATGAAAATGTTATTCCTACCAACAATTGTTGGTTGGTTTTTAGCCTGATCTTATGCATTTATTTGAAATATCCCCAACAAACGAAAGTCAGGACGCAAACAAACTAGTATTTCGAGTTACAAATTCCGACCCGTTGCAAGATAACTGCATTTTTAGTAAGCTTAATACTTGTAATTACGTGAAAATACGTATGCACCAAGGGCATTCCCGTTTTTTGAATTCAGCCGGTCGTGTTCTCCTCCCAGAAATCTACCGTTATGATGGGGTTTTGCAATATTTCATCACATAAATATGCATTTGCCTTTCTGCACACTTGTGTATATGTGTGAGATCTCAAGTTGCAAAATGGTTCCAAAATGTCCCCAAGTCAGGCCCGGCGGGGACGAAAATTAGTCCCTAAAAGGGCAACGGTTGGGCATTACGGAGACGGTTTGGGACAATTGAGTCCCCGATGTGGACGATTTTGGGATTATTATCTGGCTACTCTGCAAAACATCTTCGCTGGAGAAGATTCCGAACAATTTTTGTCCCGGATGCGAACAATTTCCGGACTATTTTCAAAACAACTTTCATGAAAGCTCTTGTAATGAACAATTATAAGATCCCACCGACAGTGTTGTCTTCTGGTTTTCAGCCAGGAAAATGTGAACAAACGCGCCCTTGTAACTATATCGAGTATGCACTAACGGAAGATTATGACTTACGCAACACGTTCTTCGAATAACTCAGAAGCCTTAACGTCTTAGATAACCCTGGAAAGGCAACAACCGCAGAAACATTAAATGAAAAGTCACGCTGCTCTACAACATGGTTTATAGCATTACATGAAAGCATGTACAGTAAATGTTAGTTTTGTTACTATATCCTGTATTGACTTATAATCCCCTTTTGATTACAGGGTAAAACCTGCATTAGGGTCCAAGTTCACCTGTGAATAAGATAAAATGTGACGGTTACAATCATGCCAGCAAGCTCGGCAAACATATTCATGCCAACGAGAAATAGATATAAAAATTTTAAAAATGGATAGTAAATGGAGTTAGCAAACAACGTACTTTTTCTCATGAAAAAGTTTTTCCTTGGAAAGACACCGGTGCTGTAATGTCCATTACTGCTTTGTTTCTTTCCAATCAGGGCTTAGTCTCATTCTTTATTTTCTGAGCGGTCTTTGGGAAGTTTTTTGCGTAACGGTGTATGTGAAATAAATTCATGCTTTCTCATGAAGATAGCAATCATTATAGAACAAAATCAGTGGGTACAGTGTGTAACTGTTTCACGGACGCTCGTCCATTTTAGTTGGCTCATCAAGCTTCTTGCTGTCAGGAGACTCGGCAAGTCTCTCGCACAATCGCCAGCATCTTCTCTATTGACCCTCAATAAAACACGAAGTTGCACATAATGAAGTAGTGAATAATTAATACGCTTACCACAATGTTGTAAACCATGTTTCTTTCTAATCGCTTGTTGAGTTTTTGAAATTCTTCTACATTCCCACGGAGAATTTCCCTTCACAAATGATTGTTAGCCTGAACCTCGACCAACCGTGTCCCAATGCAGTTCGGATGCAACTTTAACTCTTGCACCTTCCGTGTCACGTTCATGATAGCACCCATCAACGCCTTGAAATGCGATGAGCTTTTACTATTTTCATGTTCCTCGTGACGTCTTTTCCGTTATTGGTAACTCTAGCGAATAAGGAGCTTGCTTTTGCATCGATGGTTTTAAGATAGCAAATTGAGCGGACTTTATCCGAAGGGGCATTACATACACCCGGACTGGTTTAGTGGCATCATTTGCATCCCATCCAAAGGTAATCAAGCATTGGGAAACATGTTCACTTTTTTTTATGAAATGTGCCGAAAAAGCTTCTAAAATAAACTGAAAATAGTCATAACTTGAAACCTGCCTTACCTGTCCTCCTCGGTCAATACAGGGGGTACTTCGTCTGCGTTTTACAAGGAATTAGATGCGGTGGGTTGCATTTTTGGTGGTGGCGGTAAAAAGCAGTTCAATTTCTTTCGTAGGTGCAACTTCGTCGTTGCTGGACAACAGTACAACCGATATACTAGTAAAATAAATATACAAATCAAACTCGATAATTTGCCTTTCTATACATACTGTTGCCATCCCCGAAATTGATAATCAGAAAGACACCGGAGAAAAAAGGTGGTTTTATAATCGTAGCAAAGAATTGTAGGCATGCAAGAGAAAGATCCTTCGAATTATGTTTGTAAAGGTAAAGATGCAGGTTGCAAAACCAAGGACTTGGCGCAAATGAGCAATGGCTCTAGGTTTGTACCAGTGACAAGCTAATGCAAACACCCAACTAGCCTAGAACAGAAAAGAAGACATTCCAAACCCAAGAAACATAATGATTACAAGCCTTGATCCTGATTAGTGCTTCATGACTGCAAAACTGATAGAAGTTAAACTGCATCTGGCTGATATTTTCTACTCTATCGATCAGATGAAAGAAGGTCACTGAGTACACGTAGACAGAATGAACGTTTTTGGTCATTACCGCTAAATAGACAGTCCTGTTATGTGTAAAAAATTTAACTGACTAATAAATTGCATAATTTTTATTCTATCTACATATATATGTTGTACATCAAATTAAAAACATACATAGTGTCAAGGCAAAAACGTGTAAATGAGACTACACAGAGGGAGGGGTGATTAAGAAAAAATAACTCACAACAAATCAACTGTGCTTTTATCTTGCGCATTTTGTGACGTTGTGGTTGCTTTTGGATTACGTTTAACGGATGTCAATTTCAAAGACAGGTCAAACAGCATTCGCTTCCGTTCTCAGCCACATCTATCAACATATGGGCATATAAAATCGACAACAATCTTCATCTCTTGGGCCGCAACCACGAAGACCAGAAGCAACAATCAAAGCCAAAACCAAGGCTAACGTCTTTATACCTCCATGCCAAATCACGGCCTGACTGTCATGTTGCTTCTGTCTTAGCCATGCTTACCAAGAGCGAATAGATCATGAAGGGACAAGCAATGGGCAACACTTTCTGCTAACTCACTACAGGCCCAAACCCCACAGCTATGGGCTGCTAATCGCACAACTGTTTCGTTAATTTAGAAATGCTTGTGTGAGACGACGCAAAAACCCATTATCCAGGAACTCATTGGTAAGCGGTTGCATTTGTACCGCTTCCATTACGCTCCAACCCACATTTTTCAAGGTATACCAACAGCAGATAATGAATATCTAGCAGTAAGATCCTGGAAAATTACCCGATATCTTTGTTCTTATTTCAAACTGTTTTTTATGGTTGTTTTGCTAACAAAAGTGTTAGTCGCTTAGGTAAAAATTCCCAGAGATCATTAAGTACCATGTCCAGAAAGAAATCGGCGGATCTCCGGAAATTTGCTGAAAATTTATCCGGTAACTTCTGACACTGCATAGTATCACAGTAACTTTCCTTCGCTTTAAGCACCATTGATTGACACCATTGGATTAAACCCAAAGAAAGTCGAACTCGCGAAGCCGAGTTTCGATGAAGTTTTTCAATAATTAGTAAAATTAGGCCACATTTGTAACTTTCATAAATGCCAATATTTTACACAGAAGCAATAGCAACACTGTGTTTTCTATATAATATTGCGCGCAATGAAGCAAAAAATAGAATTTAAATATTTTCCTAAAATAGAAACTCAAACCTGCGAACGAACAAATGAAAAAGGTGAAATAATGCAATTCAAATTTGGCAGCATAGTAAATCTCACAAACTAAGAAAATCCTAGTATGTTCATTATATATTAGTGAAGAAAAATATGACAGCGGGACAACAGATTACAACCCAGAAGCATTCAAGGATGCATTCCCCAAAAGCTGCATGACCTCGTACGCACAGCATATCGAACTGAATCAATGATTTTAGCAGGGGACATGAATGCTTGGGCATATCGGCTGTTTCCGAATGAGGTTCATCTAAGAGGTCCCCTTGGTCTCGATGCTTATCGTTCTGAGAACGAGGAACGGTTGTTGGCTGTGCTCACACCATCAATTGGTCCTCGCCAATACCAGCTTTAGGCGTTCCAATCGCCGGTACGTCACGTGGCGTCCATTGACTTCGGGTTAGCGGTAGACCACATCACCACTGGCTGCAAATGAGGGCTCTGTTCACAGGACTGATGATCGGGCTGGAGCACTCCCCTCAACACCGAATACATGATAGTTTGCACTACGTTTTCCGTGTGCTTTGGTTGCCACCTGAAACACATGGTTCAGCGTCCCCTGGATTGCGACAAGCCATCTGACCCAACTAGCCTATCAATCTTTTGGAGTGTACCGGCTAGGGTTGTCAACACCCACCACCTCGAAACTTTAACGGCCACTAGTTGCCTATCAAGAATGCTTTGCATTGTGCTGGTTTGGTCAGTTTTGGCTTGACCCGTGGTACTGGGATGCTCTGGATCTCTACCGAGTCTCTAGTCCTTCTTGACACGCCCCAGGCCATCCCGGCTGGTAGCCAGTCTAATGAGGCACGTTTAGTAACGACTTGTGAACTCAATGTAAGCTTGCGTATGGATCGCGAGATCTTTTGGTCTTAACGAGTTTTGGAAGTGGGACGTGCTGCCTCAGCGGAAAATTCTCGCAAGCCGTTCCACCCCAACCGAGCTAACCGTAGGAAAGCATTGGGTGTGAGCGAAGCAATCTGTGAAGTTGAAAGTCCACCCATCTACCATCTGCAGCGCCGTGTTTCACGCTGGTCGGAGCATTTTCAGACACATCTGAGCTGAGAATCAATGTCTGCTCTTCCCGCACCTATTCCATCAAGCGTCTGGCAACCTGTTACGAATGATCCACTAAGTGAGAAGGAGATCCTCGGGGAAATCTGAGCCTCGAGACGTTATAAATCGACGGGCACCGATGGCCTTTTCCCAGCTCCGTTTGAAGATGGAGAAATGGCACTGCTAACTGAACATCTTATCCGTTCTCGAAAATGTGGTATTCCAAGAATGTTCCCTTCCTGTTTTGGGAGTCCGCCTTTGTCCCCATCTTCAACAAGTGCTTGGATAGTGAATGGACTAACCATGGAAGTGTTAGCCTGATCCCAATAGCGTCAAACCTGATTGCGTCCGTTACGCACTCTTTCCAGTTTGTACAACGAATGTAAATGGTAAACTCGTTTCGTGCTAGTCTTAGATGCTGCGATCAAATCATCACCTTCCGACAGCTATGAGAACAACGTTTCACTTTCTAAAGGATAGCAGTCATCTTGTTCTTGGGCATTCCCGCAGTCGTTTGTTCTGTCGAATTGTCCGCATTATCACACTGTTTGCTGAGGAAAGGAGTTCTGAGAAGTGCGTTGATTCTCAACGGGTACCGTCATACTTGGGTTCGATTTTCAGTTAATAGCCAACATTTGCCACTTCGCCGTTCCCATTGAACTTACCAATGGAGGATCTACTGGAATTAACTTGTGTTCGGTCTTTAAAACGGCAGTGTTGAACTCCCCCTAGAACACAGACATTGTGGCACAAAATGCACCTTTGATGTGGCCTTGCTCAGTTACAGTGGACAGGCAGTTCACCGTACGTCGGACCGCTTAACGATTGACCTATCTCGATGCCGAATGTACTTTGCACCCTCACAATTCAACTTATTTCTTCAACAGTGGCAGCAGCCTCTGCCAGAACTTACTATTCTTGGTGATCGGTCAGAGTTAATCAATAGCTTTACGCATCTCGCGAGCATGATCGCAACGGGTACGGAAGTTGATGATGAGATTCTATCACGAATGGCGAAGCCACGTCGGCTTTCACCAAAACACGACATTTCTGGCACCAACATGATATCCAACATTCAATCAAGGGAACGGTGTACAATGCCACAGTTCACTATGTTTTGCTTTACATTTGCGAAACTTGGTCTATCCGTGTTGAGGATGCCCCACTGGATCCCGTGTTCGACCATCCATATCTCCGAAGCATTGCTCATGTGTCACGGGAACATGGTGTGAGCAACTACGATGTGCGTGGCTGGGTGTTGGGTGTAGACAGTCGTCCTCTGATTGAGGCAATCGCTCTACGTCGATTTCGGTTGCTTGGACAAGTGCTGTGTATGCACGCTCATTGTCTAACTCTTCGTTATCTTTCTGCACGTGAGATAAGAGAGAAGCAACATGACAGTCAGGCTATGATGTGGCGTAGGGTTATGAAGAAGTAAGTTTCGGATTTGGCCTTGGTTGGTGTATCTGGCCTTCGTGGTTGTTGTCCAAGAGTGTGGATTGTTGTTGGTTTGAAATGCTCACAGATGTGGATGAGAATGTAATAGAGTAGGACGAATGTTGTGTGGCCTATCTGTAATGTTTACCTCTTTAAAAATAATCTAAAAACAACCAAATTATTACAAATTGTATAAGGTGAAAACATAGAGGCACAATTGGTATGTTATGCTTTTCCGCTGTTAGTTTTGCCGCTTGTTTTTCCCCATTATGCAATCGTATTTGCACGTTGTTGCGTTGATACCTTTCTTGCATAAACAAAGCAAGCCATTGTAAACGTGACTCATGCATGCCAACCTATTTTCACATGTATGCACCATGAAAGTACGGATTGAACAAATTTCAAAGAAATTCACTTTGTGCATTCAAAGCACTTTGTGCGTTGATGAAGTCATGCTAGGTTTATCTTACGTTTATAAAACTGGCTTAGTCACTGTTCAACGGGTTTACAATTTAGAGAAAACCGGCCTGAACTGACGTAGATCCATATAAAATTCCGCGATATCTGTCGCGGTAACGAAATAGACATGAATAATTTTCGTTCGCTGAAAACGACTATCTGGTTAGTTGTATTCATTTGGGTTATTTGGAATGGAAATGCCACATTTATTCTCCCATCCAGGTTGCTCGCTTTGGTCAAAACGACACAATTAACGCTGCAACTCTGTGTACCCTTTCTAACCACTATAACATATATATATATATATATGTATATACATTTACATACGACCGATTTTTGTTTATTTCCGCCCACTAATCATGCATACGCTGTAAGTGTGTCTCAATTCATCTACTTACTTGCACTACTAACGTCGTCGCCCTATGAGCCAGAAGTGGCTAATCTAATCAAAGATCACATTTTCGGCCTAAAAAATGAATCTTTGTTTCATTTGCACCTTGTTCTTACAAACAGGGTTCCGTTAACTCTGTGGGTATATCGGCTACATCAGAGCATATCTGAGGAAAACGTTGGAATTTTCAGAAAAATCTAGGGATTGCGGATTTTTTGGGGAAGAAAAGATTGTTGCACTAAGATCAGGGGCTGAGAGGATGTTAGGCGGTTGGGGATATGACTCGCGATTCACAAAACACGGAGGTTGTGTATTGGTACTAAAATATAACCCTACAACAAGCTAGAAGGATATAACTGTTGGCTCAAAATTAACGGCATTTATGACGCCGCCGCGCCGCCGAGCCCGAACTGGGACGTGAACCCAAGACGAACGATTGTGAGTCGAACGCCTTAGACATTACGCTACCGGGCAGGCTCTGAACGGTTTGTTGAACTTCATCACATGATGTTGCACCTATCCGTTACTGATTTGCAAGGTTACTGTCCGCTAGCTCAAAGCGATCGACCCCTACTGATAGATGACTTCCCTGCAGGTAGCCTAGGTACGTCGGAGGCTTTGGATGTGCACTGCTGATCATTCCTAACAAGGATGAAACAGCTGTACAGTGCTTTCATGATTTCTTTATGGTTAGTTGGGCGATGATATCACATGGTAAATTATTTCATGAAGACATCCAATCTCCTACTGCTAAAATGAAGGTCAATTTGTTTAGTCGAGTAAGGCAAACAATAAAAGCGGCTTAATTCTGACGATAGGGATGCTGAAAACACTTCAACTCTAACCAAAACAAACTTTTGTCACCTGGATTGAAGCAACCATCAAATTTACCACCCCACTTTCTTCTATACACCTTTTTCTGCCGACATACACCATACAGTTTGTGTGTAAGCTATAAGTACATATCCCTGTTAGGTAGGGAGGTCTGTTTCACCCTCATTCTGGAAGTATTTCTCATGGCAACTAAGGTTAACACAAATAGATAGGCATGACATGTATTACTCTTGCCAATATCAAAATGAAATCATTTTTTGTTTTGATTCCCAAACCATTACAGGGCCTGTTTCAAAAAGCACAGGTTCTTTACACTCGAGGAGAATTTGAATACGCGTTGATGTATTTCCATCGCGGGTACAAAAAACGTCCGGAGCTGCAAGAATTTCGCATTGGAATACAAAAATGTGAAGAGGCAATCAAAAATTCATTGCAATGTAAGATAGTTTTTTATTCGATTATGATTTACTGAAATTACGGAGTTTTTATCATTTTTGCGGTCAGACTAATTTGAACTGATACTTCGGGTGACCAGGCAATTGTTTATTTTATCCACTTAGGCTACATAGTAGTAATTTATACTGTATTTTTACTCCCTTCATTAATGAAACGACAGTACACGCCATTTTCGAGAAGGCGTCGGCGAGGATATCCATGAAAACACCGTTTTAATTTCCGTCAGCATAAAGACCGGTACTGATTTTTCTGCTTTTTTGATTGGTCAGAAAATAATGATCATCGTACCACGGCTTGGGTCAAGCACAAGCTTTCTAAAGACTAACATCAAATTTATTTGTTTAGTTGCCAGGTGACCAATGTCTGGCATTTGATATCGTCTGGTTTTTATTGAGAAACCTTCTGCTACAGTCCCAACCGAGGCTAAAACAAACACTCGTCTTTGAACAGCCCGAAGACGGCACATCTTATTTCTATTGTTAAGCCCATTGACGTGACTTGGTAGCCCGATGGGAATTTCATCAACAATTGTGCTCGGCGAGGAAATTTGTGATTACTACACGACAATTTTTTTTGTAGAAATAGATGATTTATTACCACAAATCATATTCTGTTTTGCCGCTAAGACTTACCCCGTTTCAAGACGTCAATTCCTCAGTGCATTGATCGTCGTCCATTTGGTTCGAAATAAACTTTACGCTATGCATTCTCGATGGCATTGGGCTTACCGTTCACATTCTTGTACACAGTCATTTCGTTAGCTGATAACTTTGAGTGACTACTAGTGAACGTGTCAGTAAGCAAAACAGCAGAGTCAGTTTTCAAACAACGATCAGGGTGATCTGAGGTCACGTGTGCAATGAAAATTCTCGGAAATGTCCGAATAACTGAACTATTGCGAAAGCCATCAACCCATAGCAAACCTTCAATGGTAGCAAGAGGTCAACTGGAAAAACCGTGATTTTCTCAGAGTCCCATACTTCAGCACTATTGGTTCACAGCTCTATTCATTCCAAGAAAACTAACCTTGTGTAACGGGAACAAATACGGCTTGTTTTATGCTATGCATTCCAGTAACCAAAGGACTACCCATAACCGTGGAGGGTTCCGAAAACTTCAAAGCTCAATTGGATGAGGTAAGATCGATAAAATGCCGACTGCTGTTTTCGCATGAAAATCTGCTTGCACACTTCATGAACATGAGAGGTCACCGGGCCGCATTTGTTGGGCTAATCCCACTTTGAACTTTCACCAGTTTACACTGATTGGTGGCCTTCTGAGCGTTAAGAACACTCAATAGTACAGATGACAGAGCTTTTGGACTCTCATCTAAGTTTTTCAAACGGTTTCGAAACAGGATTGCATACTTCAGGAGTAACTAGACGGTACTCTAAGAATCCCAATAACACGCACAGGTGGCCTAGAGTATGTCTGATGAGATTCCATCCGAATGTGTATGGGCAACTTATTCCAGGTGGTCAGAATGTAAGCAAGATTTTCCTGATACCTCGTGAATTTCGATCAAAGAAGACAGATTCACGTTTCTTTTGTTCCTGAATAATTTTCTTCCAGTTTGCCAGGGTACTCCAACAAAAAAGCAGTCACCAGATATTAAGACTCAATAAAATTCCGTTCATCGAGCCCAGAAATAGCCAAACGATCTGATCAAGAATTTTGCGTCGGGCCGAATTCGTATACACCTGGACCATTTCAGTCGATGGTTTCTAATGGCAATTAGACTACTCAAATCCGGTACATCTGTCATTTGATAAGCATATTTGAATAGAATTCGACAGATGCAAACAGCTAATTTTCTTCACTTTCACTCCTTGTGATGATTATTTACCGGAAGCATTCATTGCGACATCATTCTCAGCACACAAAACTCCGGTTTAACAATCAACTCTGTACTTGGGAAGCGCCGGATATATATATATATATATTTGTTTTTCGGGATTCCTATCTTGTTTGTCCAATCCACTCGCGAATACATACATATACATTTCTCTTACAAATGAATCAATTCAAATCAACACCAACTGGTGTAGGAATCGAAAAAGAAAGTACGTTCCGATTGTGTGCCTTGCTGTGGCTCCGCCAGGCTCGACCCGGCCCTCAAGTCTCCATTTTGTTTATCGTTGTGCACCACTCATCCTCTGTTGTCCGCATTAGAATTTCGTTAGATTTCCGTTTTTTCGTGTGTGTGTGTGTGTGTGTGTGCATGTGTGTTTGGAGTTTCTTTTTGCTTTCACCTGACAAATTTCTGACTTCATTTGGTTGGAATTATCCTAAGCATTTTATCAAAATGATATGCCCGAGTCCAAATGAAATAGGGGCAACTTTGGATACAATATTACCCAATTTATTTGAGTATTACGGATTAGGGGACCAAAAGAAAATTGAACGTGTATTGACGAATACTGCTCCAGTTATGGTTCTTCAAACCGCCATCAATGACTACTCCGAAATGCAAATAACCATTTCCGCTTTCGTAGATTGTGGATACCTCTCTGGATCATTTCATTAGTCAGTTTTAGTTAAGTCGATTCCGCTCGATCATAATCTATTTTGATCTCTCAGCTCCCGACGTAACCACCGCTCTTTGATCAAGATAATCTCCCTATACCTCATCCGATGTGTTGGGCGAAAACATAAAACCACAGCTGGTCGGTTACGGGTTATCAGCTTTTCCTTTATTGTTTGTCCCCTCTGTGTGTGGTCCCATTGGCGTTGTTCTGTTGACACAGTGCTTGTTTTCAAACCGATGCATGATATATATATATATATATATATATATATATATATGTATTTGAGCGTTGGTTTCATATGGTGAACAATTCCATAATAGCTAAGCCAGTTGAGATTAGTTCAAAACCGTTATGGTGTAGTTGTTTCTTCGATTAACTAATTCATATTTGATAATCATATGTTGTGTCTATATGACACGCAGTTGGTAACTAAGTACGTAAGGGTTTGTCATCTCTATTCTGGATTTTTGGCGTGAATTTCCAAACCCATTCGAACTTCTTCTGGCTAACGGCAAAATTCAGTGGCGAGTAGATAGTTTTTTTTTTTTGCTAATCTATCCCGATCATGATCCGGGAAGGTCAACAACCGTTTTGACGAAAGCGGTGTGATTGGTTCATTGGGCATTAGTTTAGTTCCAAACGGAATTCAATTTCGGTTCAAATTGAAATTATCGTCACCTCTCTTCGACCATCCTACAGGAACCCCCAAAACGACCGACGGTCAAATCTGCTAAGAAGAATGGAAGGGATAAGAAATCGGATAACATTCCGCTTCACATTTTGTCTCCGGCTAAATGCAAAGCATTTTTTGGCTACCTATACGACGATCACGAATATTTGACAAAGTTGGTTCAACAAGAAAGTGAGTTTATGTTTGGAACAGCACAAAAATGTTGTAAACCAAGGTGTGAAGTTCACCAATTCATTGGGGCCAAATTGGATTCAGAATGGATTGAAGACGATAACCGTCTGGTCATTCGAAACATTTTTTGTAGGGATTTTTTTATTTTCAATCCATGACTTTCGTAATCAAAGCTCTATGAATGGCAGTAGATTCTTCTAGTAAAATGAACGATTTTTTTACAAAAGGGATCAACTTTACTCCTACGTTATTAATTTAGTACTATGTACGATATCCAAATGTGTTTTTTAAGTTCCACTCTCAGGACACAAAACGCAGGTTCGCCGGTCAGCTTTGCACTTATGAGGCACCACATTCCGATTTCAGTCTCAATGGCGCTCCTCAGTGGCGCATATACATCATCACACCCGAGGTTTGATTTCGAACCTTTTCGCATGGGTAAGATGCGTATGTTACAGCTGTGCCGCCAAGATCGGAATCATTGGGTCAAGGTTGTTCGAATGTTGTCCTCAAAAACAAGCAATTGTGGAACGTGGGAAATCAAACGCTCTACACGCTCAATAGGACAGCGACCCAACCGCGTTGAGAAGAGTTGACCTGGTGGAAAAAATTCGATAGTAGTTAACAGGCATTGACCGTGTCTCTCTTCGAAGTAGTCGGGCATTCTTGACCTTCAATGGGATCACCCTGGTGGAGCTGGGTAGTGCAGTAGTAACACACGTCTCCCATCCCAAAGAACCCGGACTCAAACTCCGAGTGCGATAATGGATATGAACTATGGAGCAGTTTTACCGAGGACTAAATTCGAGTCTGATGCTTCATTAGTGCAAGGTCGACCAGCGTGCCTGATATTTTGTGGCTTGAGATTGGATTCCGAAGAAGAGTTAGTCGAAATGAAAATATCATCAATCCTGTTCAATACTGGCAAATAATTGCCTGATATATATATATATATGTATATACATATAAGTAGTAAATAGTATCTGGCTGAGTGAACAAAATTTGCCAGGGAGCGCACGACCGGTTTCGCGGTAATTGTCCCTAGTCAGGTGATTAAGTTTAACTTTCCTGCAAATAGCTAAATATTGTTTTCTTCAGCAGAAGCTGCCTGAGGATAGAATACTATTTTTGGGTGTGCTTCCAACCGATGACAACATTCTTTATATGGTAATAACGTTTCCCAACATGTTTCGCACATTTGGACTTGCATGAGGAAGAACATCACTGATTCAGGTGAGTGCCTTATCAAATAAATGGACAATGAAGCCTTTTTCAAGGTCACAATGATTGAAGACATCAAGTACCTGTAATAAGGTACTTGAACTAAACCTCGTCTTAAACAGTTTACTGTGGGGTTCAAGTGATGAGACAGGGCAAGAGAGATACAAGTGATCATGTGTTGGTAGCAAGTTCACATCACCAGTGAGAAATAGAGCAATGGCCCTTATATTTGCCGGTGTTAGTCACGCATTTCCTCGTCGGTTGACCTCAAGCCTCGGTGATGCGAACACATAGGTAGCAGTTAGACAGTTCGTCCGTGCATAAGCTTTGAAATAGCATATCCACAATTGGTCACAGGTGGGCGACCGCGCGCGCATGTATTTTTTACTAGGTTAAAAAAGGCGAGTTGCTTTTGGGCAATTGGGCGACACTTGACCCGTCGTCTCATTGTATGGAGATATGTATATAAGTAGTAAGTAGTGAACAAAATT
>LUCM01000213.1:0-40184 GCA_008360955.1 Fasciolopsis buskii
TGGAACTACAGAATACATCCGATCGTGATGATATCTCACTGACTGACGCTTCCCAGTTGGACACTGATTTTCCGGTAAAGTCGTCCGATTCGGATCCGACGATCGGTCCGGTAGATCAGTCGGTGGGTGGGTCATTAACACTGTATCTGGAATCCGGTGAGACTTGCCGGCTTCGTCTGAATACGAGTACGGACTATGGACAGTGTTTGCTTGCGCTTTATAGTATTATGAACAAGAACAAACTTCTTCGTGGATATCCGGATATTGGTTAGTTCAGTTCAATTTTTTTAATCCCTGCAGTTAAGATGAAACCAAACCTTCGTATGATGCCTCCCGTAACGCGAATTTTATGCTCTGCCACTGACGATCGATTTATTGGTGGACAGCAGCTCAATACTACTTTTTTCCCTTACTACTGTTGCTTTATGCGGTTCCTTGTCACTTCAAACCTTAAGATTCATGTTTTGGATACTATTGCGCGTGTTCCTTGTATTGGTCCCGGGTTTGCGTCCCAGTTCGGGCTCGGTGGATATGCACTGATGATGATTCCTGGCAAGGATGAAGCAGCTGTACATGGCTTCTTAGTGATGAGTTGAGTGATGATATCACATGGTGAATTATTCCATGAAAATATTCAATCTCCTACTACTAACATGCACCAAGAAGTTAAATCTTCTAAGGCGGAAAATTCTGTTTATCGACCATGAATTTCCGCAGACAACGTGATTGGTGACTGGTAAGAATTTTATTGAAGCTTTTATTTTCTTGAGCTTCGACTAAAAGTGAAAATCTCCTAAGTTATCAGCACTTTGATACCCATTTATCGGAAGACAATTCCCAGACGGTATGCCCTCTTCAAGAAGGCTTACCATAAGGTTATTGTTAACAGATGTGAGGCAAAAAGGCCGTGGGCTCATTCTTGCTACTGAGGCTGTTATCCATAGATCAAATTTGATGGGATCCACCAGTGCGATATTGCAGCGGGGATAGTCCCTACGATTTTCACGTCGTAAAAGCAACTGGACCGAAACAAGCATGCATACAAACCTACGGCTGTTTTGAAAGTAGGATACTGTTACTTGAGTGCAGCTTCAATATGGTCTCGTGCCAACACACTCAAAGTGATCTAAACAGAGTTGTATATTTGCGCTGGCTAGAATGCAGTCGGAGGATGGTAGACTGAGATCCACAGTTCAACCGAACACATACGTACACGGTCCACTGTAGTGCATTTTGCTTTCAAAAGTCATACCTGTGTCTGAATCGGTTATGCACCCGCAAACGGACTAGCACAAGCGAGATGAAGAAAACACTAAGGTCTCAACTCTGGGCCGTGCGCAACTAAGCCACTTGGCAGCAAGGCCTTGGAGGGCCACGTGATGATAAGGTGTTCATTTGCATGCGGGCTGAGGCTTCAGAGGTCAAAGAAGGGATGTGAAATTATCGATATGTCCTACCACATTTGACTGAACCATCACGTGAGCTCTTAACCCACGCCTGGCAAATGGGTATTGGTCCCGCAGCCATATTTGAAGCTAACCACCGCAGATGCTCCAAGTCGCCGGAGTTTGCAGCTGTAAAATGAATTCACTGGTTGGCTGACCATCTTGGAGCACCACAAAGCGAGATGTTGCATGCTCGGCAATTTTGAGGATTTGCGATGCCTGAAAAGCGAGTTTTTTTTTACCGTTTTATATAGCAACAGCAGACATATTATAAAAATTCCATTTCTTTTACGAAGGAACAAACATATTTCCTAATGTGAGATAAAAAATGAGCGTATTTCGTCCCCAGATAGAGACTCCTGTTTGTAAGGCGGCAGATAACAGAATGTTCCAGTTAATCCTCGATTTCACGTGGACTTTCATAAATGTCGGCTCAATGATGGTATCCGATCACGACACCGACTGCGACATTTCAAGAGATCCCTTGCTTGTGAAGTGTTATTAGTAAAAAGTACGAACTCTGACCCAAAAATTACGACCAGCGAAGAATTGAAAAAAAAACAAGTCTTAAATGCAAACTGTGATATTCGCAACAACTACCTAAATCCAGCCAAAGTAATATATTGTATATAATCGTTACGCTTTACACGTGCTCTGGATGTGACGAATTTGGTTTCTTATCTTCGTACGAACCTCAGTAAAAAATGTAGCCAATGATAAGGAAAGCGTGAATTGATGATGTGCACACAAATTCCTACTTGATTATTTGGCCAATCTCATCAGACCAATGTTCCCTGGTGTGCGAAGTTTATCGTCCCTCATTCAGCCGAAAAACAAAACCTGTAGGATGCACGTTTATGGAGGCAAACAGACAAGTTCATCTACCAACTTAGTTGCAATCACTTAAATGGTTATTTTTCTAACTGGCACTTAGAAAATAGATTTTCTCTTTAGTTATTCATTTCGCCTTCTTTTGGGTCGTGCACTTTCGTTCGTTCCTTTGTACTAGATGCTGTTTGGACCCACTCCCCTAAATAAGAACTTGAACTGCATCGCTCGGTTTGATGTCTTTTTGTTCATCCACAATCTTGCTGTTTTATCGATTGTTTTGTATATATTCGTCGCGAAGTGCTTCCAAAGTAATCTACTCCGTAAATTGGGTGGCGATGTGCCCATCTGTTAAGTAGAGGAATATTCTTCGCCACAATCGTTTCTTAGATATAACCCTTGTCGACAGTTTTTCACTGTGCTCAGCAGTTTTTTCGTGATCTAAACTCGACAGTACTCAACTAATCCCTCCTTCCCCCCTCGTCATCCTCACATACTATTGTCTTCGTGCAGAACACGCCTGGATTGTAACTGTTCGATATAAAATTCGTGCCACACAAATTCCTCTGGCATCACTTATGGCCTCGGGATTCACAAACAGTATCGGCCGACGATTTCTATGTCTCACCATATCTGAATTTCTTATTGTACACTCGAATCTGCGTCAGCCCGAAATGGTTTGTCCGGTAAGTGTTACTTTTGATTAATTCTAATCTGCGAACATATTCCTGTTTCTCACTTGTTACATTTTTGGTTGGAGAAGTTCCAACCTGGCTTCATCGCTGGTGATGTTTGGTCAACAGGATATTTCTGCGATAGTCTTTTGTTTTTAGAAATGGCCGTTCCTCACACTGTTGTCTTGGACTACCATGCGGATCTAATGCTTAGTCAAATGTGTAAAAGCAGTCGGTCTTCTAAAGCCTATATGGGAACTAGAATGGTTGGATTATTGCACATAAATATCAGTATTGTTCATAACTGGACTGGGAGTAGGTTTCAGTTTGTTCCACAAAAATTTCCATTGTACAGTTTGAGTCTTCGATATGGCGTAAGTTGCTGCCGTTCGTCTATAATAAATTAGTGAAATTAGTCGTTTCGCTTAATGGCTTATTATAATAGATTACTGCACAGCGTACATGAAGTTTTCATCTTAATCATCCGCAGGTACAAAGAGTTTCAGGCTCACCATACCAACATTGTTTACAGTGTGTTTTATTACGCCGTTCCACGCTTGGTCTTACCCAACAAAGAAAACTTAGAGGTAGCTGAACTCCTGAAACCGGAATACACGCCTTTCTGACATACCGATATTGTATGTTGTTCAATCCCACTTCAGACAAAAATTGTGCCGCTATACCACCGAACGGCGGTGGCCAAGCGGATAAGGTCGTGGCATTTGCACGTGAAGGTCGCGGGTGCTAATCCTCTCACCGCCGGTCAACATCCCCACTTGGCGACCCTCTGTTAGCCTCGGCCCCCTTCCTGAAAGATGGTGTACATTGTTATTTCATTTATAAAAAGGAAGTAGAAGAAAAAAGAAAAACCACGGCTTATGTGTAAGACTGTGAACCCTGGAGGTTATTTCCTAGGGCTGTTACTCAATTCAACCAAATGAATTTAGTCGGAACCTATTTTGCGAGTGGTCAAAAACAAAACTCATTGGTGCATACTGAATAAAAGTTTGGTTGAGATGGTCAGTCATACATTGAAAACTTTAACCAGTTCACTTATTTGTGTTGAATAAGTTAGATTTTCGGATTCAAGTTCACCGGATTCTTTCGCGGGATGAGTGATATGGCCAAGTGCTCTTACTAATCGAATAGAGGTATTCAAAACTAACTGTTCCTTCGATATGCCTTTTATTTGCAACTTTTCCTAGTTTGTTTCTGATTCTTCCAGTCCTATTGGATCCTTCATAGGTGATACCGAAAGTCGGAAGCGAGACCCCAAGCCCAAACAGTGCTCGGCTTGTGGTTGTATGAACTCCGGGTGAAATTATCATCCATGTTCATTCCAGTCGTCTAGGAAGAAGCCAAATTGGTGAAATCTTTTTACAAGCCGATTGAATTAAAGAGCATGACATTTGCCCATCGGATAACTTGCACAGTTCACCCGTTATCAATTCTGTCCTGCAAACATTCGTTATCGACCGCTAGATTGTTTTGTTTTCTTGACGGCTGTACTGAACTTAGCTTTTGTGCTATTGTATGCACTTTTATTCTTGTCATTCGAAGCCCGTTGCTTGGGCACCGATAAGGATGTGGCTATCGTCACTGTTCACCGATGACGAAGACAGGGAGGGAGGGGATGCAGGAATGAAGGCTGCATTTGACTGACTTGCAGTAATTAATAATATCGTCACGCGCTCGCTGTTGATTTTTCCTCTATATGAATTTGATATAATACATATCTTTTATGCATAACCATAGTATATGGTAAGTTCTTATCTTAGAAGATACTCTCTTGTTCTGGGGAAGAACACTGATCATGAACCACTCACGATGTATGAAAATCGTAGGTTACTGGTATTGTATCCGCTTTTCGGTCATTGCAAGAGGTGCTTGACCACAGGTATAACCGCAGGATTATATGAGGCCCCTGCGGTCTTAGTACGCTAACAGCGGGAGACCTAAATGCGGATAATTCTGTGATTCGAAATAAACTTAGTTCATCACGAAGACATGGATGTAACATAGATGTCGAAAGTTGGCCCTCGCTATTGAACCCTGTCGTCCAGTGTTTCGGCCCCATCAGGCCCCACACGCATCCTAATTTTGAGACTTAGCTCTTCGGAATCCACGAGAAATGATGAAGTTTGGTAGATGAGAGGTGGAATCGCTAGCAAGAAATAAGTTAAGGACAATCTCATTTTTCTTTCTTTTTCTCCGAACCTTCGATTAAACTTCTTTTTTTGGTGATGATTCTTCTTGAGAAGTCTACTCATGCACTGAAACAGTACTTCTAATAGGCAGCGTTAACTCAATTATACAATGATCTCTGTCTGAAGTGTTCATCCACCATTCATACAAGCCTCACAAGCCGGATCCCATGATCTTCGAAGTTCCTGTTTAGCAGTACACACATCTCTCTCGGGTGACATATTTTGATATCACGTTTTTTGCCTTTTGAATTTAGTGGTGAATTTTCATCGTTTTTTTCCTCCTACCGATATAGTATTCGTTTGTACGGCAATGCGCATCACGTCGCGATGGCCAGTTCCGTTTATTTCTTGGTCGTGCTTCACCAATGGGTGAATGTGAAGTTGCTGTCCAGATGTCCAACGCAGCAATTGCGCGATCAGCTCATGAATTATTTGTCAAGTTAGTAGCATGATTTTGAAGTTTCCAGTGGTCACTCTTGTCTGTCCCAATCTTTAGTCATTGTACGCAAATATTCATATATGTACATGCTTTTTGAGAGTTTCGATGTTTCATTTTTATTTTTGATATAGTTTTTAGCAGTCAGTCGTTGTTGGAATTTGGATCCAGCCTTCAGTTTCAGTTTTAGCAACCGGTACCCCTTCACAAATTTACGGCGTTTATAGTTGCTACCTCACAGGACCGAATAATAGTGGATCGAAAATCGCAAAGAGCTATGGAGAAGCGGAAGCATTTCGACTGGAAGAATGAAATTAACCACGGAATTCGGCCATATCGCTTAAGGTCACCAACCATCACGTTAGAAGATCTCATGAAACTCGATCTGGCAGTCAGGTTGAGTTCATCTACGTGGAACAGTTCAGTGTTTAAAGTTCTTGCACCTTTTTGACACCTCATGGACTGCTTACTTTGACCGATCTCCCAACCTATTACTTGCTTCGTTTAGCAGCGTACACTCATCACAACAAACACCACCATGCTATATGAATACTGCACAGAAACCGGTGTTCAAAAGCCATAGTTGATCGTTTGTTTTTCACTAGGAATGGGTTACTGGACCCCAGAATTTATTGTTTGGAGCGATTGACAAATTTAGGTGGGTCAAACACCCACTGGCTCTTGGTTTCATGGACCAGTAGCGAGTGAACGATCATTGGGGATAGTTGGTTTGTGCTATGGAGAAACAATGTAAAACTATGCTTAGGCGAAGGGTAACAAGTTTTCGGGTTGGTGCCCATGTGACGTTACCGAATGTTGTGGATATGAGATGGCAGGTGCATCACAGCTGGTGGAGTTGTTCCCAAAGCTTCTAAATGATAACCATTTATGAATTTCATTAGCTTCGTCTCATCGCATCCGTTTCATTTTCAGCGATACTAGAAGCCAATAACCGAAACCAAATTTGAATGAACTTCTTATGCGTGATACGTACTCTAGTTTGTGCCTGAAATACTCTTACGATATTGATCATTATCACTTGTTTTCAGGCTGATGAATCAATCCGGTGCACGATACCATCAATTTCGTTCCAGTTTTGTCGATAATGTGAACACAGAACTTACCGAACAGTGAGTGTTTTTGATATTTCAAAAAATCGGTCATGGTGTCTCTTTGGGGAAGAAAAATAAACTCCAACGGGATTTGTTTCAAAACTACTGCAAACAGTCCCCTCATTTGGAAAGCAGTTGCATTTGCAGGATTTTATAAGGGTCCTAATCAGGACCCCAAAAGTGCCGAAAGTACAGAAGCGGTTGAAACCTAGAAAAGTCAAGTGTTCATTGTTGAACCACTTTTACCGGGTCACAATAATTCCCTCTGACTGAGTAGCTGTCGAAAGTTGAACAAACCACACCCTTGACTGCTGCCTTTGCTTGTTCCTTCTTAAAAATGAGAATGAAATAAGAAGCAAGGACTAATGGGACAAATTAAGAAAACAAATTAACTTTAGTCGTTTTTAGGATTGTACTCCTATTCACAATTTCGCACTGTAAATCAATCACGCGGAACTATAACAACAGTTCAATAAATGTTAGGCCCCCCCGCCGGTGGTCAAGTGGACTGAGTGTCTGCCACCAAAAACGTCAGAGATTTGGACCTCGGATTTGCTGGTCTCTTTGGTGGTACACGGCAACACGCCGTTTCCCGGCCCGTTACTACACATGACCTATTAAGACCTTGTGTGGTTCTGTGTGATTCCAAGTTTTAGGGCCATGGTCTCCCTTTGCTGCCCCTCTCCGCGTGTAGTGGGTCATAGCGGCTATGGCCCCCTTGGATATTCACTCTTTTTATAGAAACTTGTAACTCTGGGGAGAAGACAGCGGTCAGTGAGGCTTGCCTTGCTGTTTAATGCTGGACGATGATGATGATGATGCAGCTATGAAGCATGCCCTTTCATTGCACTAATCGTTCAAGCATATCTTAGAACAGAAATAAACAAATACAGTATGCTGTCAGAAAATGAGATTTAGTCTATTCTGATACCCAATCGATGAAGTTCTCCCTTGCTCGCTCTCGGAAGAATACTAAGGCTACCTGAACAAATGTGAACTTGTGAGATTGTCTTTGGTTTCAGCGACCTCTCCTGACTGGCCAGCTTTGCTGACCGGCATCTTAACTAGCGTAAGCGAGGTTGTTTTATTACAATCCTAGACCATTAAGGTTGGCTGACTAGTCCGTTTTTCTGCCTGCTGTCTGGTTGGTTTTCTCATTTCATATTTTGATCTTTTCGGTATTGCCACTGAACAGCCAAGAGCTGGGCGCGTACAATGATTCATCATTGTACTGATCAGGCCTTACCATTAAATATCTCTGACTTTAGCATTGGTTTGTCTGTTCTGAACCACGGCATGAGAATATGATAAACCTTTACCTTTAGAAATAAATGTTTTGTTTAGATATACCTTCTTAAATACCGTATTTTCTCTTGCTAAAACAGTGAACATATAGCCGTTTACCTCAAGTCAATGAAATAAGTTTATCCACTTCTGTGTGCACCCAAACGGTTAAGTGAATTTGAGTATATTGGCTTTGAATTTGTTTCACCGTTTAATAATACATATCATCATTGAATTCGAATAAGGGAATGGAATTTCGCTCAGGTGGTTTCTTGCCTCATAAATTAACCACTACCCAGATAGTGAAACACCGTAGCTTGCTTTCGCGTCATTGTTTAGGAATGCAAGCCCCAACTTGTAGATAGTTCATCCGCGGTTATTGCCACTCGTCAGATGTGCGTATCCGGGTACCCTCCTGTCCAAAGATCCTTATACTTGCACACTCCGAATTGATATATATATATATATATATATATATATATAGCAAGACGGCTACCCGCACCCAACATACAGCTACACTCCTCGTCATTACTCACTTGGTGTTCCCACCAGACTCAAGCAATGCGTTGAACTTATCAGTGTTCAAATACAGAAGGGTGTCGGGCGTCATCAGCCCAACCGAGCTATGGCATTGTACACCGTTATCTTAGAGGGAAGCCCGATGTCATGGCGGCGCCACATGTCTCGCAGGTTCGCGAAAGCTACTCTGGCTTTCGCAATTCGTGATATGATCACCTCCCCACCACCTCCTACAGCTGTAACCAGACTCCCGAGGTACTTAAATTTATTAAATTCCCGTAACCGATTAACACAATGGTTGAGGGAGGCACACGCTCCAGCTAGTCTTGCAGAAGTCCCTTGCACTTTGGAGGTGCTAAACACATGCCGTATCTGGATACCCCAATTGTCAATCTCTCCAACGCCTACTGAATGATCTTTGCATCTTCGTTCACCTAGGCAGTATCAGTAGCATACTCTAAGTCAAAACTCTGCTCTTTGAGATGAGTTCAACTCCATCGCCCCGTAGACCAGGTAAAGCGTTCTGTATATCATCCACTGTGACAAAGTTGGATATAAGTTGGTATATAGGGCAGCCTTGTCGTACTCCACCGGACGCGACGAGGGTTAACAAAAACTGACCACAAGCCCCATCTCAAGCTGAGGTATGACTCGGAACCGACATATAATTTTCAAGTATTCTATTCCTCAACAACAGTGCCATAGTGCAGTCCTATTAACGAAGCTGAAGGCTGAGCGGATGTATAGAAACAATGATTGTTGGCCTTTTTCAGAGTAAAACGGTGCTCTAACAACTGTCGGAGGGTGACTATTTAGTTGATGCATCCACGACCAGTGAGAGACCCAGCCTAGTTATCCTGACTTTGCTGTCCATGCGTGTTGTACAACCGACGCTCATGGAATTAGGCTATTACCTCTGTAGTTAAGGCGAGGAAAACAATTGATTCCTCTTGTGAAGAGGTTACCTCCCCGGATTACCAAATCTTGGGGAACAAAACTTGAATCTCTCTGGTCAGTTCCGCTTCCCGATTTTTGAAAAAGTCGGAGAAGAGCATCGGAGCCCGGCGATTTGTTACGGCTTAACGCTTGGATTTTCTTATGGATCTCTGTCTCAGAAGGTTTCTCTGTTGAAACACCTCATGGGGCGTGACTGGGATTGGCTACTGGAGGGACTGACACTGTAATGTAGCTAAACAGTGCTCCAACTTTCTTTTCCCAGTGCTTATTGTCAGCTTCAGCGATGCTTTCGCTCACACTCAATTTATTCTCACCGATAACTCAGATGATGTGAAACATTTTGGAGGAATTTCCCATGGCAGTAGCATGTTCCAATTCTAAAGTCTGTTAAGTCTACCAGATCTCGCGATTCCCACGGTAGCTCGCTCTGAGTTTATGTCTCGTTACCAGCCGTGCTTCACTGTATTCGCTACTGGTCGGAATGGACTGGTATGTACCGAAAAGACGCAAAGATTCGGCAGAAATCCAAAGTGCCACAACTCGCTAAGTCGTTGAAATTTAAAACATTCTTGGTAGGCGACCAGTGTTCATTAATGTCATCAGGTGGGGCAATTCTAGCTTTTCAGCCGCACGCTTGGATGGAGTGATAGACGACTAGGGTTATGGCCCTTATCACAATCTAGCCGACGCTGTACCATGCGTTTCGATTATACACTAAAGCACGTGGATGCCTTGATGCATATAGCTGCGTGGGCAGAGTCGAGAAGAGTGCTCCAGTACGACCGGCAATCTTGTAGACAGCCCCACCATTGGTATCTAATTACGGTGTGGTCGATTTGGGTCCATGGTTGACCCGAATATGGCAGACGCCAGGTGGTAACCGGGGATCAGAACGTCTGAAGTTCTTATTTGCGAGAAACAATCGGTAGTCTGAACACATGGCCAGTAAACCTTCCCCTTTTCGGAACAACATGACTCAAGACTAAAAGGGCCTTCTATAT
Organism: Fasciolopsis buskii; assembly: GCA_008360955.1. NCBI lineage: Eukaryota > Metazoa > Platyhelminthes > Trematoda > Plagiorchiida > Fasciolidae > Fasciolopsis > Fasciolopsis buskii. Next base: position 10,464 of record LUCM01000213.1, read on the forward strand.
GTGCCTCATTCGTTGACAGCTTGCTCAAGCATTCATATATCCTGCTAAAATCGCGTAAGAGGTCGCGCAGCTTTTGATAGCAAGTTTCCTTGACTGCATCTAAGCTGTAGTCGGTTGCGGCGACCACTGAAACGAAGAGAACATTGTGTCTATCAGAGCAACTACTATTTACTTAGTGCGAATCTCCAACTCTCACTGCGCAAAACCGGATATAGACTGTTGACTGGACTCCAGTCATTGGTGCAGCCTCAACCTTCTCATTGAGGGCAACACTAACGCCAACAAACCGAAATGCCGCAGCCTCATGGTTCTCAGAAAGATGCTGATGAAAATTCACGTGAGGATTGGATGGGTGTGTCAGTCTGATGACAGATCTGGGGTCTTTGAGGGGAGCGTCTTGGATACAACACGCAGCAATGGCTGGGGTGTCCAATGTACGAGCTAAACTCGCCGGTTGTCCAATACGCATCAATGTTTGTACATTGAATGTGGCCAGTTTGACGGGAGGAACCAAGGACGAAGAAGAACGTCAGCTGGTGGAGGCGGGTTTGGTGTGACTTGATTGCTAGTTGAAGGAGAATTTGTGCCTAAGACACTACCACTAGTACGGCAGACTGTATTTCCCGGTGAGTGTGAGAGTCATTGAAGAAACGGTGAAAGATCTCTTCTGTGAGTGAGAAAAGTGCAATACGTTTGTGGAAAGAGCAGTCCTGTTCATATGTTTACGCGTTCAAATCTATACAGAAGTCGAATTCCATCTTAGAAGTGTTCTGATGAAAGACCGAAGTAAAACGAACGAACGAGGTTTACAATGTGTGCAGAGTCTGAATACTCGGTCAACTTATGTAATAAGGAACTTTTCTGGGATGCTTCTCTTTATGAATTCCTACAGATTTTTTTGTCAATAGTTTTCTCAGCCACCGTACAGCGTCTGTTTAAGTAGTCCACTCTTTACTATTTAGATTTTCATGCTTATTAATTTCTAATTGTTTCCTAACGAACACTGGAAATAGTCAACGGGGATTAAGAATTTGAGACTTTGAAGTCCCGTAATTCCATCATACCATCACGTGTTACTTTGGTGATGGACGTTCATCCGTAACCACTCTGCTCTCACTCTGAGCTATTATGGAATTTACGGTTTTCTGCCACTAGTTTTCATCTTGATTGTGACCTCGCTTTGCACTCTTTACCCTGTACTAACCCATGTTTTAAGTGACTGCATACTACTGAGTGCCTAAATCTGCTATCTCAGACTCGGCAGTCCATCTCGTTTCGTTTGGCCTCATCATGATCGCCCTATCAGTTTGATCTTTGTTGGGCTCCAACACTGGCTGTAACCATACACTGATGTGACATGCACACACATCATCCGAACTAACCGTAAGATGCTTAATTAGCTTCCACTGGACCGGCAACAAACGTTTTGCATTTTGCATGATCGAAATTGGACAAGGGGTCTATCACGGGCTTTTTTGTGAACACGCAACCAAAGTGGCCGAATGCTATGAACATCTGAGTAGCAGGAGATTTTCAAACGATTCCTTGTAAAGTATCAAAGCTTGATACACGATTGTAAAACATGAACGCACTAAGACCCTTTTGTTCCCGTTACAAATCAGTATCCGAAGTACAGATCCACCGTGCGCCTAATGGGCTCGAACTCTAAATAAACGAATTAGTATCAAACATCTTAGACCTTAGGCTCGTCGTGCTAGCTCTCAAAAGTACAAGAAATACCTAATTAAGTCACTGTCCAACAAAGCGTGTAGGGTCAGGCTTAGTCTTGCTGCGTTTAAGGTATTCGATTCATATTTCCTCTTCTCGAGCTCAAACCCGCAGATGGTTTTCAATTCGGCTAATGATTCCTAACACTAGTGAAGTAGCTATGAAATGCTCTTATAATTTTCAACTGGGGATCCTGTTTGTTTGCTGCAATGTCAAACCGGTCGATCAAGCTCGCTCCAATATATTTCGCTTTCATTCTGAACGGTCTTTCTATGACAAGCCATGGGTTGTTGCCTGTACTTGGCCGTTAGCAATTGATATCAAGGCGATTTTTATCAACATTCTGAAAGTTGCTCTTTTTAGCAAATCCTCCTGAATCCAGTGATAGATGAGTATCATATCATGTAGTCTCGATGAGACATTATTCACTGATGCCTGCCATAGACGTGCTTACAACTGTTCGTTTGTGACGCTTGCCACTAGGGTTCAAACCCCGAACGAGCTTGTTTGACACGGGCGAATTCTCAGTAATGTGAGGCTGAGCTCGTTTATGAAACGATCTATGGGGCAATATCAACACTGGTGACATGATTACTTACGCTTTATTTTGCAAGGATATCCAATGCAGAGTAAATTGACTCCATTAACCTGATATAGGAAAGCGTCTTGGAAGTGGGATACTACACAACAGTTTGCCAAACACTGTCCGACTGGAAACCGTGTTAGTGGCCACAAATATACAACTCTTTTATCTCACGTGTTAACGGTGACCAGTCTTAGTGCTTCTCCACTGAGACTTCAACTAGGTCTGGAATTCGTTCGAAATGTGTGTTTGGAAGTACAATTTTGTCAGATGACCACCGCAAGTATCACTGTCCCAGCCTTGAGTATCGCTTCAGTGGTAACTGCCAGGAAATCGGAACTCCATAAAGTAAAAACATGGTAAGGAATTATATTTGAAAGTTAGCTCCAAACGCATTCTCGGACCTTTATAAATGACTTAACTAAAACGGTCCAATATTTTATTCTCTTCAAGCGTATTCCGCTCATTGGCTTGAAAATTGCTTTATAGAGTTTGAGCAACGTTTGAATCCCCCTTGATAGGCTGCCTGTCTGCATAGTTCATTCGGCAATTTTCAAGTACCTTTTTGTTGTCGTATTTAAGGATAGCTTTACGAGATTTTCAGTTCTCTGCAACGCTTTCTGCCTAACTTTATTCCAGGTTTCCACGACTCCCACGTCCGAGCTTGGCGGTGATACGGACAGAGTCGAATGACCCTCAGGTAATTCGAATCGGTTTTGGCACCCCATCTTCGGCCAAGTCGGACGAATCCAAACGATCAGCCCGATTGTCCGAAGCGAACACACGCTCGTGGTATACACTTAGTCGGGAGAATTCACACCCGACACCGATAGATGTGTCGGTTAAAAACCAGTCGTCATTGGGCGTTCGGCGAGTAAAGTCGTTCATTTTGGCGGAATCGCTTCGAGCTGGAACTGCGGGTCACCGTGATATGCACTCCCGTCGAAGGATACGTAGCACGGATGGACGAGTCTGTATAACCGGCGAAAAATCTAGCCTTCCAAAGTCGATATGCTCGTCGATTGCGACCACGTACGTCCCTGATCGAAATACCCCAGTTCCCTCTTCTATGTGTAGCGGACGACCATGTGATGAATGCCAGATTGTTTCTTAAGTTCATGTGTTTATTTTTTTGGTTAAATCCTAAGGAAAAATAAGTCAGTGAGGAGGTACTTGATTGCATTCTCAAAACCTGGGTGGGAGAAGTCTCACCATCTAGGATATCGTGGTTGTTATTTACCAGTGTTTTTAAACATACATTGCTGTGCTTATTTTCCCGCATTTGTATCCAATGGAATAAGAGTAATTCCAATCCGTTTCGCTTTTCAGCCCGTTGATCGAGGCGTGTGATCACTATGTGGAAATGACCGATCACTTTGACGGTAAGCTGTTCATTTTCACCCCATGGTACCATCATGCGGTTTTACGTCGATCCAGAACATTCTGGTTAAAAGAAGAAAACAGGGCTTGATTTATCCTACTCCAACAATCACCCGGTTGAAATGACTAAACTGAAGCTGTCTGCTTTGTCACGCTACAAAATCAAGTTAAATCGATATCTGATAATCTACAGAAACACAGTGCACGAAAGGCCGACAAACTCACCCTATTTCTCTGTTGTTTGTCTCGGACAAAACCATGTACTATGACTAAATATGACCTAACGGGGGGCCGGGCCGATTTCTGGTTGTATAAGCATACAGATCTTGTGAGAAATTTGTTCCGGATAAATTAACGCATCACCAGTGGGGGTTAACTCAGATGATCCGTAGGAACAATAAACACATCCCTTTGATGAATGGTTTCAGTTTTACTGATCGTAACACTACACCTAAAACACTTGCTGGTGCTCTGGACGGCCGGGAGAAAAATGGATAGCAAGCGAAGTGCGAATAAGAAAAAAAACCAGGGAAGATTTTTAAAGGTTTTAATTTTCCATTGTTGATGCTTTGTCAGCTGTACGACAATACTTTCTGTGCTACTAGGGGGATCAAATAAGTGCAGATAAATATATTTTAGTAAATTCGATTCTACGCTATATCTCGGCTTATTTAACCAACAACGACCTTCCTCTCGTGCACTACAACCAAGAAAGCCAGAGGCACTATCATACTTGTGCATCAAGTTCATAGCCTGATCACCGGTATCGCTTCTTCCAACCTTACATTCAACATTTGAAAAAGTAGCACGAAAAGATAGACGATGGACGAGTTCACACATACATTAGTGAATCACTGAAGTGATATGGCCTGAGTACTTTGATCATAGAGGGACAATCGAGACCTAACACATGAAGACACTCCGTTATCGGTTACCCAGACTCCAGGAATGCTTCGGAGACGTCGGGCAACTACCGGGCAGCCTTAACGAGGATGGGTAAGGTTGCGACTAATTGCTAAAAATTCTGGTTTCTTTCAAAACTTGATGGTTTAAAGTGTATAACTGAAAGCTATTTATGCCCAACAATAATTGCATTACACAAATACAGTTGAGTTGTCACGCGAATCCATAATATGAAAACAGGCCGAAGGTCATCAGCCAGATGCGTTAAAATCTTAATCGGAGGTTTCTCCAGATCTTGACAAATGTGACCCGTGAACTGTGGGGTAGTTTTCAGTCATATGGAGCCTCACTAGGCTAGATGCGGTATCGATCTTTTTCCGGCGACAGGATCCAACATCATGAACAACTACCACTAACTGAAAAATTTCAACTTGTCACTTCAAAAATGATAGAGTAAATGGAATGATACCAATGAAAAAAGTATCTGTGCCACCGTAAATGTGACCATAAGAACGAACGTTCGAGTATACATCGTCAATATGAACTGTTACGGCCAAATAGCCCGCATCATTAATAAGTGGCACCAAGTGACAAATACACGGAGAACGAATTTATTGCCCAAATAAAAATTGGCTAATTCCTCTCTCGTCCTAAATAGCCTGTGGTAAACTAATCCTCAAAGGAGACCGTACATTGATCCAGTTCGATAGCCTTTATAAATTTACAAACGTAAGAATCACAAGGGATTAATCTCGTAAACCGCAAAGTCAATCGTTGCTTTCAGATCCGGGGATAACGGGTCGACTAACCTTAGTCCGACTGAACGAGGTGATAGGGAGTAATCAATTCGACACTAAAATTAGGGACACACTCTAACAAATAGATATTGGAAGTAATTAATCGACCCCATCATAAATGTACATCAAAACTGCCTGGCATGACATCTTCGTTTGTATCAATAGATGTGTGAATGAATGATTAATCCACTTCAAAGTGGTCGAGATGGCTAGATAGAACAGTTCATTGGACATCTTGTCCTTTCACTCATTCACATCCCATACGGCCTATTTCTGCTTCACCTCGACGACGGATGGATTTGAAGCACTTAACTGAAAAGCTATCGCTCCACTAATCCCGAAGCTTCCAACTGAGCACGTGTGGAAGAATCCATCCTCGTTTGAACGCGACTTTTTTCGTTGTCAACTTATCTTTCTATTTTGGTGGCTGTTTTGTTAACGAAACTACACTTTTTCGCTCGCCAAGTGCGTTTCGTGCCACTTTGTTACTATACGCTTCAGTCATAATTCTGTACCATTTGCGTTTCCCTGTTAGCATCAGAAAACACGCCACACCAGATGACCTTATCAGGCCACAGTGTTCAGGAGTCCGGTCGACCGAGACACGCTTCGTCCCCCGGTGTAGCAAATTCAGTTCAAGTCACTTTACGGTGTAAATCACACATTCCGTGGTCTGTCCATCGATCCCCGCTGCTATCATCCGTGTCTGTCGCCTCGACCAACAGCATCTCAAACCGACCTTCACGACCAATGAGTCACCGTGGCGACGATACTCTGTTTGCCGATGTAGTATGTGATCCACAATCGGGTATTCTCAATCACCCAAACGGGAAAACACGCCAGTCATTAACACTACTTCACTCTGACTCTGGTTGCTGGAACAGACAAACCAACCGACGCAATTCAATCTCCATGTTCTGTCATGGCGTGCATCCGCGTTTGCGAACCATGAGTGATGTCACCTCCACAACAAATTGGGATCGTTCCGCCTTGCGTTCAGCTCGCCGTAAATTGTCTGATATACATTTCAGTCATCCCACACAACAACCTCTCGATCCGGGGACATGCAGGACCACGGAAGGACAAAATGCTTCTACAGGCTGGCGTTTCTCTTTCGCCTCTTTCTTGTCCTCCCCTGTTGATAGTTCAACACGAAATTCCTGTACAACAGCCGCTTGCTGTACACCAGCAAGTTGCTCAAATCTACAACGCAGTCAAGATTTGATTCAAATTTTAGAAGTTGGCTATGAAAACAACTCACATGATTTGGCTATACAATCACGACCCCGAGCGCATACGGTCGGATCGAGCCTATTGATTGGTTCGCGGCTGGCAGCCACAAAGCTTGTGTGCAAACCTCACGTGATCCGGGCACCCCGCCATCCACGTCTGTACAGTCCAAAGGAAACAATGATTGAGTTGAACACGTCCGATCACACGTTTGGTCGTCTATTGGCCTACAATTCAACTCATGCTGATCAAAACCGTCCATCTTGTACACTTAGTTTTGCGGATCATTATGCTCTATGATCGGTTACCATCTCATTGCACTCACCTCAAAACGGACATAGATATATTCAGGAATGTACAACAATGAGAATTGTCGTTCCTGTCCGGTTTTACTTTCACAAGCACACACACGCACGTGCATACACAAAAACTAAAATATTCGGTGATGAACAAGCAGTATACGACTTTCCTTGCATATTGATCGTACAAATACCCTTGTATCTATTCCCTGAATATCTATCGTCTACCGAAATGTACATAAACACCACTTCATTCATCATTGTTATTTTAACCGTAATGTGATATTTATACTCAGTTCTACAAATCTACCACTAAAATGTCCAAGTGACCAAGCGCTATGAAGTCTTCACTTCACTTTGGTTTTGTGTGAAAGACACGGACACGACAGGATTTTATCAAATTGTAGTGGTAGTGCAAAATACACGGGAGTTATATCCGCGTTGATCTCAATGCCGAAAAATTGAAAAGAGATCTCCTAGACCGAAACCCGGTAAACATGTTCCACGTCGTACTAGACTTATCTCGTCAGAATTGCGACGGTGAACTGCAGCCTACTGATTGGTGTTGTCGTTTTTTCTCAAAGCTGAAAACAGAGGATCAACAAACTGTAGCACCGAAGTTAAACGCACAGTGAACAGCCATCTCGAGTTAAGTGTTCAACCTCCAGCCACCCATCCTGGTCGGGATTGGGTTCCGCTGTGTCTCAAAGAATAATCTCTGCCGATGAAACATTTCCGCCAATCCACTTGCTGCTGGGCCGACCGTCGGTGTCGTGCATGATGGAAAGTCGCGTAGACAAAACCAAACATTTACCGATAATTTTTCAGCCGTACTTCCCATTCTAAATAACACTTGGCCGTTAGTTTTACCTGGAAATGTATCAACACGTAACAGTATGTACCTATCGGTGAATAAGGTTGCGGCGTTTGGACGTCAAGATCATGAATTTGGGCCCTCACCATTCCCACTGTAATCCCTACCGCACACGGCAGTCTTTCCATTTCCGCGGACCCATTCCAGTAGTATTTACCGTTGTTGTGTAATGAACAAAGACTGTGAAATGTTATCGTTAGCATCTACTCCATTGGAAAGTGAATAGCAACGTTAAATCCGTGGTTGAAGCTGAGTTCGTTGCTGTTTACCACATTTGACGTTTTTTTAGGCGACTCGCACTCAATAGCTCAGTCCGTGATAGCTAAACGGCAACAGAATCTTCCCGCTGAACTAAATACTCCAGGGATAAAAGTGATGTGCTGTAGTTTACGGGAAAAGTCGTCCTTCGTGACTTGTAAACAAGCGCTAGTGGACCCAGTCGACATTATTACGAGTATCATATCCCTGTAATTCCGTGCGTAGACACTATTTTGAATCTCATAAAATATCAGTGCATAAAGGAAAAAATTCTCCCTACGATTGGAAAATTGATTCGAATTTCATTAGCAAATGCTTTAATGAAAGGCAGCGCCACAGAATTGCACAGTCGAATGAATCGAATGCTCGTTACAGATCGATAAAGATAAAGAACATGGGCTTATAAAAGATGTTTCGACATCCACCGTGGCGGACATAGCCGTGTCTAAAATCGGCTTGATCCTCACATATATGTCCTCAACAAGCACTACAAAATAATCGGAAGATAACTGCTGTCACAACGAGACGTGGTGTGACGGCTTGCTTGCTTCAACGATCCAAAGAGCTATGCAGAATGGCTCATCTCAGGCTGAAGATCCAATCATGCCTGCAAGGTCAATGGGTAGAGGCCCGACGAAATAGTCTCCTGGTCCTTCCAGTCGGGGGTTGATCTGAGTTAGCAGCTCAATCGAAAAGTGAGTGGAAGAATAATTAATCCAAGTGGAATGGGCTTTCACTCAGTTATACCCCGCTGCCTTGCAGTCGGCTTCTTGTCAGAATAAAACTGATTATGTTGAGAACCTTAATCGTTCTTCTGCTTAGCGGCTGGACTCCCTAGCAGTACCCGTCCATCAATCGCCATGAGTCACACGCCTATAAACAATTCCACACTGCATCGAACGTCGTGCAGGATAATCAGGACCGCGCTGCCCATTGCATCGACCGCAGGTGGGGTGGGTAGTGATAAGTATGCTACTGTTCACAGTTCCCTCTTTTATTCAACCTGTCTACAACCAAATATCTTTGCTCCTTCTACCCGCTCTGCCTACCCATATTATCCTCATTGATAACACGTCCGATATTCGCAACGGTTCGTTGTTACCTAGTGCAGTAGGTGGCTCTCAGCCTGCTAGCTCACATTTTCTCAAGCCTCGTCAGCCTCTGCATCTGGGTTCCATCAATGTGCGCACTTTAGTGAAGGCTGGCCAACAGGCGTGTTTAGCTCTGATTCATGTTTGCTGCGTGAGTGAAACATGAATTCAGGATTTGAGTAGAGTACCTAAACTGACTGCACTAGATGTCTTGTCAAGATATTTTCTGCATACTTCAGGAGAAGAAGCAGCTCAAGTTGTGGGTCAACGTGGTGTAGGAATGGTCTTGAGTGAGAAGGCTGAAGCAGCCCTTTTAGACGGTCTCGGTTTACAGTCGCTTATGTGCCGTGAGACTGCAGGGAGTGGTCGGCTTCTGGAAGGATAGTTTGGTTAGATGCAGTGTATTTGTCATCTCGGCATGCGCCCCAACAGATTCCAGCACTGGCATGCAGAAGGATGAGATTTATTACGAGCTCGTTACTCTTGTTCGGAAGAGCAAACGCTCTGACATTGTAGTGGTAGCAGGTGATTTTAATGCACAATTTGGAGAACGTAGTGCATCGGAATCCTTTTTGATTTGGTGGTGCGCCGTATCTACTCAGCGAACAGATAGTGGGGGAAGATTTCTCCAATTCTGTGCAGACAATAACTTATTCCTGTCTAGTACGAATTTCCGACATAGTTCGCGTCGCACAGCGATATGGCGTTCGAACTCCACAGGCGGTTTGAGTCAGACCGACCATATTACAGTAAGCTACCGCTGGCGCGGTTCTGTCCAGAACTGTATATCGTACTGGACTATGTACGTCGAATCGGACCATGCCTTAGTTTTAATGCGATTTTCGCTGCAGCTGAATGGCCATCGACGCAGGCCACAAGCCCGATTGGCTGTCGACCGTCCGTGTGTTTCGGCTGTTCGCAACAGATGCGGGCAGAAACTAAGAACTGCGACGAGCAATGAGATCGAATCAAGCAGGCGATGCATTTGGCAGCAGATTACGCCTGTGGTCCTAGATCTAGCGTTCATCAAAAACACTGAATCTCACAAGGGTCGCTAAGTCTAATGGAGCAAAAACGACAGCTGCCTAACTGCAAGCAAGTGAATAAGATGCATCGACAGTTGCAGCGTCAGTTGACGAGGAGCGTATCCCGCTATCATGGGGTGAGTCACTGATTATACCCATCTTCAAGAAGGACACACGGAGTGGCTGTAGCAATCATCATGGGATTAGTTTAGTTCCGATAGTTACTAAGGTATTAGCTTCGATAATGCTGCGCCGTTTAACACCGATTCGCGAGAGCAACATCCAGACAGCGAACAAAACTGCCGGATTTCAACCACATCGGGGCTGCATCGACCAGATATTCACTCTCCGACAGATACTCAAAACGCACCACACGCACCGGCGCCCTACGATCGTAGTCTTCCTCGACTTGAAAGGTGCTTTCGACTCCGTGGATCAACCAGCACTACTCAGTGCCCTCCACCGGAAGGGTATGCCAACGAAGTTGGTGAACCTGTTGCGAGCATTGTCCTCGCATACCTATGGTCGCATTAGGGTATACGGTGAACTGTCACGTTCATTCGAAACAACTAGTGGCGTTCGACAAGGGTGTCCCATCTCTCCATTCTTGTTCAACTTTGTCATGGACGAGGTGATGGAAGATGCTTTAGGAGATCTCCGAATTGTAGGATTCGAACAGGGAAATGGAGGGAAGCTGTAACGTGCATTGCGCAGACGAAATCGATGAATTTGTGTGGCTGTTCCAATCCGTTTACCATGCACAACGGGCACTAGATAGACTGTCGAGATCGGTTGCTCGGTTTGGCATGTGCCTTGCACCTTCAAAGTGCAAAGTACTGTTACAGTAGTGCCGAACTTGGTGCTGAGCGGAGAGGAACTAACGATTGTGGACTGCTTCAATTACCTTGGTATCTGCGTGTCGAACGATGGTAACCCGGCAGTAGAAATAAATACGCGTATCTCGAAGGCTCGAGCAGCTTGCGCTCGACTAAAACACTTGTGGTGTCGGCGTGATATTTCATTGAAGTTGAAAGGTCGTGTGTACTGTGCCGCGGTGCTTTCAGTTCTGTTGTACGGTTGCGAGACATGGAGTATGCATGTGGGAAATATTCATCGGTTGGAGGTTTTTGACCACCTATGTCTACGCAGTATGACTAGGATTGGATGGAGTGACCGGGTGAGTAATGTGGAATTCAGGAATCCAATAATAGGTGCCGGTTCTCAGAATACCTTATTAGACTACGCTGGTTGGGTCAAGTGTTCCGTATGGCAAACACTCGTCTACCGTACTGTGCTCCTCTTTGGGTTCCTCCTAGGAAGTAGTAAAATCCATGTGGAGGTCAGCAGATGACGTGGAAACGCAGAATAAGAAAATGTACAGCGAACTTAGTTTAAGGTGTCTCATGCCCCTCGTCTTTGTGTTTGGGATCCGAAAGACCTGTCAACTAGCTGGCTGGAGAGAATGAAGGATATGGCAGTGAACCGTAAACTGTGGCGGTCGTGTTGTCGTTTTCTATCGAATCACAATATTTGAAAATGCCTTTGTGCACTTAGATTGTGTTCTGTTTGTTGGCTACAGCAGCATTCTTTCCCCACCTGTGTAGGTCCACTCCCTGTTCCCCTTATATATTCGATCTTCTTATATAGACGTGTAACCTTGGAGAGAAGGCAGCGGTCAGTGAGGTTTGCCTTGCTGTTTAATGATGAACGACGACGACTCCGTATGGATACTTGGTCTCCGTTCATCGCACGATTGAATTGGTTTCCTATTCTTCCGGATATCAGTGGTTGAAGAATATAAGTCAAGAACGAACCTCGATAACCCGGGTCGTTGCTCAGTTAAGATGTTTCTTTTATGTCTTAAAGCAACAAAATACGTCGTAAAATGCAGTGAAATACTAAATAATGAACTGCATTTTCAAATACCAAACTTCGAACGAGTGGGGAATATATCGTGACTTGCAGGTATTCCACTTTGGACACAAGATTAATGTATAAAAAGGACGCATGTGCGTTGCCTTTCTCAAAAAATAACAACTGGTTAGCGAGGTGCAATTCACCGATGAACCAGCTGGAGACAGGGTGCTATTAAACGCTTCAAAGCTGTCTAGTGCATCGGGATAGATAGCAGATTGTTTCCGATAGGTCGCGTGGTCACCTAAGGGCTGGGATCGGACAGGGTGGAGATGGAGATGCAAATAAAGCTAAAATAAGTCCCCAAATAAGAGAGAAGACATATTCCCGGGATTGTTCCTCCAAAGCATGTCATACTTAAGCCCCACTCACCAGCAGTAGTGCAGGCCAAGAATGTACTGCAAAACGACAGTTACCAAAGGTGTAGTAAGGTAGATGAAGAAGTGGGGCCTGCTTTGAATACAATCCTCGTAAGGGACTTTCAAATCTCATCCGGCACAAAAATTCTCCAAAGGTCTTCGGGATCTTTAGCTCATCCTGGGGGTGAGTTGTGGCTACGAGTCCGTGTCAAAAGTGCAGTCCTGCCTTTTTTCGATACGACCAGTCATTGGGCAATGAGGATTGACGAGGTGTGGGAAACAGGACCGTCCAATAACCCCGTCGACAGTAAAACGAATGACGCATGGGCTACGAACCTGAAAAACTACAAACCAGGAGGCAAGAAGGGGAACCAACCATTTGCTCTAATTCTGAAACAAACAAAAGAGGCATCTGGTTTTTGCGATGCGTTCAGAGGCGAACAGCGGCCTCTTTCGAGGTGAAAAGCAAAGAAGAAACCTGCCCGAGAGACAGGTGGCAATTGTCTAATGAGCTGTATCCTGTGTGTATCTGTATAAATGGTTCGGCCAAGACAAAGGAAACAGCTGTCTCGAATGGCCAGAGATTGTTTTTATCGTTCTTGATTGATCAGACGAGATGGGGCTAAACAAGAACCGAAACGACTGACTAAAGACGCTAGAGTTAGTGACAGAGCTGAACCAGATTCCAAAACACTGTCATTGAAAGACGGAGCCCCTGCTCAGGTATTGTGCCCAAGGATCAAATTGAAACAGGAAGTAGAAGTCACGTGGGCTAAGATTATGTTCTGCTTTAACTAACAGCATGGTAGGTCTGGAGGTCAGCGAGGTTCTGCCCTAAGCAGACAAATCTAGCATCACGAACTAGTGGTCAGAGCTTTTTGAGGCTTCCAAGGGCAGGGGATAACAACAGCGTCTTTGATGGCACACGATCAGATCAGCAAAAAGTCGAAATAATTTGGTGCTCTCCAAAGCGGCGTATCCTCGCCACCTTAATTGCCACATAGAAGCCAGTGGGTAACTTGCAGAAGCGTGCACACACCAATTTCACTATCTTTTGTCAAATTCAAGAAGTTTTCCTGCGAGTTTCTTGTTTTACTCCTATTTACATGGTATTTACCATGAGTTTAGCCATTTTTAAATGGTCTCGTGATTTATTCAGCTTCAATGATCTAGTTTTTTTCCACTATCGATACTTACCACACAAATCAAGGATAGGCAGAGTTAAAAAATTGACTTGGCTCATTTATCTCCCAAAGCTTGAAGGTTATTGCAAGCCTCATTCTCACAATAACCCATGAGATACATCTACCCAAGTAACTAAATTCGTCCACCTCATCCAAATGCCCCCTTCTAGAACAAAATCCGATTTTGATCAACTCCAGTCCTGCAATAGCATTCTACACTTCTAAGGTACAAAATGCATCCCATACACAGCTACACTGTCGTTCAGATGACTGATAAAAACCTGAAACTTACTGGAATCTTCACTCAGTAGCACAACATCGTCCGCATGTTCTAAGTCAGACAGCTTTCTCTTCGAGCAAATAAAAGCCCCACTATTCTTACATGAGGATAGGGCTACATTAATAACCGTCTCGATGACAAAGTTAAGAGAAAAAGTTAAAAGAGTGCAACCTTGATGAGCACCACTTCCCGTTATGAATTCGGATGAAACATCATCATAAGAGGGAATTCGGCTTTGGCTAGTCGCATACAAAAACTGGATTAGTTAGATGAATTTTTCTGCCACACTCTTCAACAAGACGCAGCGCCAAAAAAATGCACGATGGACTGAGTTGAACATTGATTTCCAATAAAATTGACAGATATCTTGGGTTTATAGAATATATATATCGATATTCTAAGCTCTGTCACAAAGTCAAAAATTTTTTAGTACAGTTCCGACCAGGACGAAAACCGACTTGGTTCTCACGCATAATTATTTTGCAGGCACTGGATAATCCGCGGAGGATAATGCCCGAGAGCAGTTAGGAGGCGATGATAACCAAACTAACTCCTCTGTTGTCTTGACATGAGGATCGATCACCTTCCCTGTAAATTGGCACAACCTAATCCTTAGAAATCTCTTCTCTTGTCTAGTTTGATCGCAGGATTTCTATTAATTTCGATGTCAGCACTTCGCCACCATCCTTAAAGAAGGATGGTGACCGTCATTCTGATCCAGCTGCCTTAGACCTTTTGAGAAAACCCATCTTGAGCAACTCTATCTCCGATGGAGGGTTGGTATCCACTTGCATTAGTTCACTTGCAGGCACAACCGGAAGGCCCACTGTGGCTGTGGACCAACAAAACTGTTCCTCACAGTGTTCTACCCAACGCTCCAGCCGATCCTCCTGAGAGTGAATCCGTGTGCCGTCGGATTCCCTACTCACTTCACTAACGCTCGGCTTCCGTTGACCAGTATTCCTAATCAGTCGGTAAAGGTTGCGACTATTTCCGATAGTCGCGGCCTTTTTCATTCACCTGGTCATTTCTCAAACTTGTGGTCAGTTTACGTCTCAGGGATTTACGTGCCCCTTCGTATGTTGCATCCCGGGGACGGCCGGATCTGCTAGCATCTAACAGTGGAACTGAAGTCGAGGATATCCATCGTTTCTGATATTTATGTGGCAAGAAGTCCAGCGTGCCGTTTGCCGCTGAATGCAGAGCCTTTTTGATCTGCTTCTAGTGTTTGTTTGGACCTTGAGCACTTTGTCGGACGCTAGTTGTATCAAGAATTCCGACTGGAATCGTAATCGGCGATTATCGTCTGGAATCATTTGTACCAGAGAAGTGGTTTTTGTGCTTGTGTGACCACGGACTAGACACAAACAAGGGGGAGCTCAGACCAAAGCATGCTTTTAGTCTACATATGTGGACCAGAAAAACCGGTAGTCCTCAATTGATCCATGCCACCGGTGACCGATGACAATGTGATCGACCTGAGTCCAACGCTGTGAAAGCGAAGGGGGGGGGGCAAGTGAGCCGATGTCTCTTTTTATGATAAAAACTGGTGTTCTTCAGAAATAGCTTATGGTCAGATCAAATCTGGATAAGATGATCTTCATTGTTGGCCCGATCGGCTGGGGCAGAAAATCGGCCTCCGATGTGCTGTTCTTTCTCCAATAAGTATTCACGTTGCTTGTTAAAATCGCCAGCAACGACCACAGCGTTCGTTGAATGCACGCTTCGAAGCAGCCGGATAACTTCCGGTAGTACCCGTCTTTGATCTCATGGGAGCTGCAATCAGTTGGTTTATACACTGATATGATGAACAAATAACGACGCTTTAGTTGAATGCTATTGGCACATACAAAATCGTTCAATCAGTTTTCACACAGATGACTGTTGACTACGATCCAATCTTACTTTGCACGCTTCGCTGGCATGTTCAAAGCGATCCCAAAGCCAGCCTGGACACGAATGTTTGAAGCCGAACCGCCGGACACGGAAGATTGTATCTAGGCTACGAAGGGCGGTCACGGAAGTGAGATCTCGTATACGTGTGTCGGAGACAGTATATGTGTATTTTGAAGGTTTCAAGAGTTCTAGCTAGGACAGCTTTTGCTCAGTTCGGGTAAGTGTGTGGACGTTGAGGGCACCCAAGTGAAGTGAACACTTCGGTTTAAAAAATACTTGCGGACTATTTCTCTCCCTTCCCCAATGCTGCTTTCACATAAATCGGACGAGCCGTAGTTCTTTGTGGCAGCTTGCGTAGTCTCTATATGGAAAAAAAGAATTAGAAAGGTTTTCTGCAGAAATGATGCTGGAAGTTGTCAACTGTAGACCTAAAGAAGCTTCCTCGGAGTGCGTTGAACATCTTTTAATTTTGCTTTAACGCTCCACTACCATTTTGGCCTGGCTTTTGAGTTTCAGGTTCCAGTTAGGATTTCCTAAGTAAAAGGCCTGTGGTATAGGCACAAAGTGTCGCTTGCTTAGATATCCAAAGCATTCCTTACTGAACAATCATCCCGGGTTTCGTCTTTGCAGCCTACAGACCATAAAAGGCACTGCGAAAAACGACAATCGAATGGATTTCTCTGGCCATAATGTTTGTGGGAAGGTCATGCACTGGCCAAACCTACTACTTGAAATTAAGTTGAGGTTAATTTCAAGGTTCCAACTCTATAACTGGTAAAGAAGCAACCCACTTTAACCTGAACTATTGAGACCTTCAAAACATAATATTTTATATATTGGGAATATATACAGAATTTAACATCTGTGTCGCCCTGTAGCTCAGATAAAGTTACGGTTCAGCTCAAGCGATATCAATCATACCTGACAGGTTATTGAGCCAGCGACACAGGTGCTCCCCTGATCCTTCCAGTCGGGCGTTGATCTCAGTTGGCACCTCAGTTGAAAAAACGAGCGGTAGAACAATTGCTTCAAGTATATGGGCTTCTACGCAGCTATAGGTATAATCAGGGAACACAGGTCGAGCGTCCCATTTAACATTCCACGATGATGGGTGCCCCACTGCATTTCGATCGGGTTCTTGTCAGAATCAAAGGCTTTGGTTGAGAACCCTTATCGTAATTCTGCTTAGCGACTGGACTCCCATCCATCAATCCCCATGAGTTACACGCCTACAGGTAATTCCATACTGCATCGGTCTTCCCGCAGAGTATTC
Organism: Fasciolopsis buskii; assembly: GCA_008360955.1. Classification (NCBI taxonomy): domain Eukaryota; kingdom Metazoa; phylum Platyhelminthes; class Trematoda; order Plagiorchiida; family Fasciolidae; genus Fasciolopsis; species Fasciolopsis buskii. The sequence continues at coordinate 27,538 of LUCM01000213.1, forward strand.
AGGACCGCGCTGCCCATTGCATCGAGGAGTGAGGGTAATATAAGTACTTACGCTCAAGTTTCTCTACTTAATCATCTGTTCTCTTCTCAGCAAATATCTTAGCCCGATCTCGCCTACATAGTGTTCCACGCTCACAAACCCAATACTCGTGAGGGTTCATTGTCATATAGCTCAGAGGTGGATCCAGGTGCTAGCCACATTTCTAAAGCTTTCGTCGCCTCTGAATCTCGTTCTTCAATGTGCGCACTTTAATGAAGGCTGGCTCAGACGTTGTTGGCTCCATAGTGGACTCCACTTCAACTGATGTCTTCTGCGTGAGTTGAACGAATTCAGGATGTCGAGAGAGTAGAGTAATTCAACTTACTGCGGCCAAACTCTTGTCAAGATATTTCTGCATACTTCAGGCCGAGAAGCAGCTCAAGCTGTGGGTCAACGTGGTGTAGAATACTTTGATGAAAAAGCTGAAGAGCCTTTGATGGATTCCAGGTCAACAATCCTTGTGTTGCATGAGACTGCGATCGAGTCGCGTCCGAAAGGATAGTAGTCGTTAACCGTAGTTTATCTGTTATCTCGGCTACGCTCCAACGGAACATGGCATGCAAAGATGAGATTTATACGGCTCGTTACTCTTGTCGAAGAGCAAACGCTCTGACATTGTGTGTGGTACAGTCGTTTTAATTCACAATTTGGAACGAGTGCATTCGGAGTCCTGTTTAGGTGGCGATGCGCCTTCTTGCACAGTGAAAGGACACGGGGAAGAGATTCTTCCAATGCTGCGCAAACAATGCTTTATTACTGGTCTAGTACGAATTCCGACACAGTCGCTTCGCACACCTTAGATATCGTTGGGCAGTTCTTTCCAAATGGTTAGACGTACTGCTATGTACGTAGATCGGACCATGCCTAGTTATTAATGCGATTTTCGCGCAGCTGAATGTCTCGATGCAGCACAAGCCGATTAGCTGTCGATCGTCTGTGTGTTCTCGGTGTTCGGCAAAGACTGCGAACAGGAACTATTCGAGGGATAAGACGTCGATGGCGCAATGTAGACGATCAGTGGGACCAATTAAGTAGCGATGATTTAGGGCGCGATTTTCGCCTGTGGTCTTAATCTAGCGTTCATCAAAAACAACTGAATTCACCAAGGTCGCTAAGTCTAATGGAGCAAAAACGACCAGCTCTACTGCAAGCAATGAATAATGAGCGACGTACAGTGTTAGTTGAGATAAGCCTTAAGAATGCCCTGAAAATGGTGGTTAAGGTAGCCGAAGAGATAGGAAGCGCGCTTTTTGTCTTAGTCAAAGACGTATTAAGCTTATACGCGACACGGGTGGCGGCGAACTTCGTTATAGTCGGGACGATGGAATGGAGAGCTATCCATGTAGACAGGGAAAGACTGGAACTGGACAGAACTTTCAAGTCAGTTTAACTGGCCATCGCTATCGCTATCCAGTCCGACGTACTGGAGCTGTGAATCCTTCGGAGGTGTCTGTTGACACCCAAACAAAGTGAAAATGAGTCGAGTATTTCGACTTCGAAGAGGAAAGCTGACCGACGAATTCCCCGTTCATTTCAATTGGGTGAGAAGTGCTGATGAAATCACTACCGCTTGCTTCTTGATATTGACGAGGAGCGTATTGCTTCTCTTGGGGGATCTGATTTACCCTCTCAAGAAGGACCGGTGCCTGTGCAATCATCATGGGATATTTAATTCCATAGTTACCTAAGATATTAGCTTTCGATAAATGCTGCCGTTTGACACCGATGTCGCGAGAGCAACATCCAGTACAGCGAACAAACTGCCGGATTTAACCACATCGGCTGGCACTGACCGTATTCTCTCGAAATACTCAAACGCACCACACGCACCGGCGCCCTACGATCGTAGTCTTCCTCGACTTGAAAGGTGCTTTCGACTCCGTGGATCAACCAGCACTACTCAGTGCCCTCCACCGGAAGGGTATGCCAACGAAGTTGGTGAACCTATTGCGAGCATCGTACTTACATACTTGTGGTCGCGTTAGGGTATACGGTGAACGGTCACGTTCATTCGAAACAACTAGTGGCGTTCGACAAGTGTGTCCCATCTCTCCATTCCTGTCCAACTTTGTCATGGACGGGGTGATGGAAGACGCTTTAGGAAATCTTCAGAATGTAGGAGTCGAACTGGGAAATGGTGGAAAGCTATGCGACCTAGATTACGCAGACGATGTCGTGTGCCTGTTCGAGTCTGCGGACCATGCACAACGGGCACTAGATAGACTGTCGAGATCGGTTGCTCGGTCTGGCATGTGCTTGGCACCTTCAAATTGCAAAGTACTGTTACAGGACTGGACGACAGCAGCGCCGAACTTGGTGCTGAGCGGAGAGGAACTAGCAACTGTGGAACGCTTCACCTACCTTGGTAGCTGCGTGTCCAACGATGGCAGCTCGGGACTGGAGGCTCGGGCAGCTTACGCTGGACCGAAGCACTTGTCGCGTCGGCCTGATATTTCACTGAAGTTGGAAGGTCATGTGCACTGCGCTGCAGTGCGTTCAGTTCCGTTGTACGGTTGCGGACGTGGAGTATGCGTGTGGGTGATGTTCATCGGTTGGAGGTTTTCGACAACCGATGTTTACGTAGTATGGCCGGGATTGGATGGAGTAACCAAGTGAACGTCAGGAATCTGGTAATAGGTGCCAATTCTGAGGATACTGTTTCAGCGTATGAAACTTAGTAGACTACACTGGTTGGGTCGCGCGCTGCGTATGTCGAACGCCCGTCTACAATACCGTGCCCTATTTTGTGTTCCTCCCAAGGAATGGAAGCCATGTGGGGGTCAACGAATGACATGGAATGAGAAAGTGTACAGCGAACTTAGGTAAAGTAAGTGTCTTACGTCTTTGTGTTTGGGATCCGAAAGACCCATCAACTAGCTGGCTGGATACACTGAAGGATATGGCAATGAACCGCGAGCAGTGGTGATCGTGTTGTCATTTTCTGTCGAATGTGAATGACTGAAAATGTGTGCTATCTGCTGCGGAATTCTTATCTTTTGCCGCCTGTGTAGGTCCACTCTCGTTCTTGTTATAGAAAAACGTAACCCTGGGGAAAAGGCAGCGGCCAGCGAGGCTTGCTTTGCTGTTTAACGCTGAAAGATTATAGCGATGATGAGATAACTGCCCGGGAGCAGGTTGGATTTTTCGTTTAAATCGGTAAAATCATCAATTCATGCCAGTTCTTAGATGTCCACTGTCTTTCCCAGCTCAAAAATCTGAGTTTCGTTAACTCCAATCCTTGAAAAAGGAAGATAACAGCCCGTCTGGTTGAAATGCTTCATGTTCCTACGGAAAGCTTGCTTTTTGAATACCTGGATTTCTGATAGAGGAAGACTCTCTATCCATCTCACTTGTGGACATGAGTGGACTACTAACAATGAAACTCGGCCAATTTTACTTCTGCAGTCGGCGGAACAGGCACGGCAAACATATGTTAGCGATTGGCGTTAACACTCACGGAACTGTCCAACCGAACCGCACACAAAAGATGTGGCATTTTGGCATCCGAAATATTTTCACAGTTCACCACAACTTTGTTTCGCTACAATTTACTGCCGCAAGGCAACAATCAAAACCAAGGCAAATTAGTGAAAGTTCACTGCCTATATACTGAACTGAACTGAGTCGTTTCGAGGGTTAGATGGCGCTGGTGAGCGGAAACGTACAAAAGTGATACGGAATACACAATCTAACATGTATGCGTTAAATATCCTTCACAAAGACCGCTGTGGCTCAGGAAATCCATCTTTACTTTCAAGCAGTCGCACAAAGCTAGCCAATTAGAGCAGAAACTTGGACAATCATTCGATTGCGCGATGAAGTTACTCGTTTTCGTTCACTTCTTAAATTTCGTTTGTAATCACTCATAGATTTGTAACATTTTAGCCACCTTTGGACGATTGCTCTTGATTCAGTCAAAGGCTACGATATCCGAGGTTTCAACGAGCTCACTCTCCAGAAATAGCTGAAGTAATGCCACGCAACAGGAGAATACAGTTTATGAAGACAAAATAACTACTTGAACACAAGAGGTTGCTTTAGCATCTGCTCTAATCGGCTCGCTTCGTGTGACTACTTGGTAGGCGGATTTCCAGACTCAGAAGGATGCTAAATCAATCCTGTCACTTGGCAGCACGACTATAGCGATGAAATGACTCATCCAATTTATCATTGTAATTTATGGCTACCAATAAGTAATTTAATTACTGATCCTATTTCAAGCTCAGTCGACATATCGACTGCAAAAAGAAGCATCAAGGCTATAGCACATGAAACCACGGGGATCTTATTTGTTTAACGAAAGGTGTAGTAGAAAGGATAAACCGTTTGACTGGACACTCAATCAGCGGATCGTAACCCAGAAAATACAGGATTTATGTGAGAATTCATAATTCCACAATGACCAGTGAAAATATCCACTTATCCGTCAATGTTTGCAGGTAGTGTGCGTTGCCTGTGCTCATATGCATTTATGTCGAGTGGGAAATTCACTTACGCATTATGCATTCGAAAATCGACACCACGATCCGGAATCAAACCCGTCATGTTCCTTACGGACCAGGAACACTGTTTATGCGACGGAACATCCAGTTTCGTTCCGGTTCATGGCATCGAATTTTGGATGCCTATTGCGTAGGTGTATTTCCCATTCTACGTAACACCTGGCTCGTTATGTCACCTCAAAACAACTGTTTGGTAGATCAAGCAATCCGCGTCATTCACGAGGGTAGTCAGAAAGCGTTCAAACAAGAGGGGAACAATTGCCGGACAAAGATATTTGCGAGAAGAGTAATTCGAAATCACAACCTAGGTCTTAGCTATCCGAACTTGCACTCAATCCGGTCACAGTTCTGTTAGTACGGATCAACGAACAATAGGTCATCCCAGCTTCTATTCCCAAAGTCTGATTAGCTACGACTAGGTGAAGAATAAGTCAATTAAAAACGTATCAAAGAGATTGGCTGTTTTGATGATATTAGTAACAATGATGGTCCAATCATCAAACGGATGGATTCAGTGAATTCAGATAAGTGGTCAAAAAATTCTGCAATAACAAATGTGTATGTCAATGATGAGTCCTAAAGAGTCAAACTGAAATCTTCACACAGCCATGAAAATCGCGGAGGAACGAAGAACGAGAATACAATTATATCGGCAAGACTGAGATGGTTGCATACATACGGGAAGGTCACACGAGAGTAGCTGTAGCAATTCGAAGTGTGCGCGGTCGTTGGTCTCCTCTGATTTAATCTCATTGTATCGATCTACAGACATTAATCAAGCAGACCATCGCGACTAATGAATGAAAAGGAATAAAAGCAAGCTGAGAGAAACAAGCTGTCTCCGGAGGTAGTAAGTAGGCAGTAGGATGGGGACGAATCAATAGTAAGCAATATTAAGCACATATGTATATAAAATGAATATAATCAGGCCACAACCGAGAAACTAGAGCCAAGTCTGTCGGGATCATGAACAAAAGGTGAAAGGAAATCATCTTTTTTGTAAAGTTTTACAACGGAGAAGAAATTTTGGAGGAACGCAGAAGTCAACAAAGGAATCAATCATGCTCATTGGAGTACAGAAACTTTGCAACGCGAGGTAATATTCACATGCTCTACTCACTCGCTATCTTTTCGGTACGAGGAGACTGTTCATTCGGTTCTCTCTGAGATATGCAAAAATAGTGGGAGAGAGTATTCATGAGAAAAACGACGAGTGACGTGTCAGTAAGACCTGAACAGATGGAATCAAGACAGTATTCATTTGATAATGAGTGAGATCCCAATGGGCGGTCGGCTCGGGCTGCTCTGTGTGCAGACAAACTGGACCGAATTGGACAGACATGGGTGACGATGGTTTGGGGCATAAAGTAAAAGTTGTATATAAACACACACAAACGACCTATATACAGAGGGAAATAAAAACAAAAAAATAGAGTATTCATGGATGAAAAATAAACAGTGAGAGAAAGAACGAGGCAAAAGACTGGTTTCGTGGAACTGTGGATGACGAACGAGCAAGAGGGGCAGGGTGACCGGACAGGAGAAAACGCGCAAGATTCCAGATAGTACGAACACTGTTCTGATAGGTTACAACTTGGATGCTGCTGTCAAATGACCAGAGTTGGTGGCGGGGAGCTGATCAGGGCGGAAAATCCAGTTTGGACTCTACAGTGTCCTGTAACTCGGGGAACAGAGAGATGACTAAGTGATCCAGGAGAACGTAACTCAGCTGCTTGTTCCATTTCGGATACTGAAAGCAGAGAATGAATTGATCCAAAACTTCCTTGATTCTTTCACGACTGGAGATGTACTCGAAGCCAATTTCTATCATGAAAAGAAATTACAGGACGCATGATTGAATTAAGAAATGGAGGAGAGAGTGGGTATAGAGCATATTCTTATAAAGGCTGGTTTGTATGTGCAATTTTATGGCACTAAAATGACTTTAATCAACCTGCTGATGAACTTCGAATGTTTCCATGCTCTTACTTCTTACACGAAAGCAAAAACGAAGTGGAAACTCAATTTTATAAGATCCATGCGATGGAAATATGTAGCGCAATGTACTCAACTATTCCTTGTAACTTTATTATCTAGTAAACTCTCTTCTGATTTTACACGTAAAACCATCAATAGCCTGATCAGACTTAGAAACACGAAAAAAACTCGGAGATCTCAGGAAGCAACCATCAACCAATGTTCCGCACAACAAAAATCAAAATTATAAACGCAAAACTCACTTGACAGTGTTTGCCGTAAAACAGCCAACGCTTGTTCTTTTCGCTGTCGTTTTTCTGCTTCCGTGCTGAAGAAGAGTGAACAGATGAAACATTCAATAACGGATAAAATCGATCACCCCAAAATAGACGGCGAAGTCAGAATGATCTATATGAATGCTCCTCGTTTGAGTGCGCCCAAATCGAGTGTCTTGTCAACGCACTGCAGACAGTGAAATGGTCCGATCAAGACTGACATGTGTTTGCTTTTCAATTGTCCGGTAAATACTGACATCCCAAGTGTCACTGCAGTTCGGAACTACTATGAAGTGAAAAACCAAGGTTCGGCTAGGTCATTTTCTCTGTCGTTATCCATCTAATCAACGAGACTACACCTTGACGTGGTGTGACGGATTGCGTGCCTCCATGATCCAACGAGCTATACAGGACGGCTTATCTCAAGCCGAAGATCCAATCATGCCTGGAAGGTCAATGGGTAGAGACCTGACGAAGTAATCTCCTGGTCCTCCAAGTTGGGGGTTGATCTGAGTTAGCAGATCAGTCAGAAAAACAAGTAGAAGACTAATTGATCCAAGTAGATGGGCATTCACTCAGCTATTCCCCGCTGCCTTGCGGTCAGGTTCTTGTCAGAACCAAAGGCTTTGGTTGAGAACCTCAATCGTTCTTCTGCTTAGAGGCTGGACTCCCAAGCAGTACCCGTCCGTTATTCCCCATGAGTTACACGCCTACAAATAACTCCATACTGCATCGGTCGTCGCGCAGGATAATCAGGACCGCGCTGCCCATTGCATCGACCGCAGGTGGGGTGGGTAGTGATAAGTATGCTACTGTTCACAGTTCCCTCTCTTTTATTCAACCTGTCTTTTCTGTCTCCAACCCAATCTGTTTGCCCCATCTGCCTATCCATAGTATCTCCATTGATAACACGCCCGATACTCGCAACGGTTTATTGTCAAGTAGTGCAGTAGGTGGTTTTCAGTCTGTTAGCTCACATTTTCTCAAGCCTCGTCAGCCTCTGAATCTGGGTTCCTTCAATGGGCGCACTTTAATGAAGGCTGGCCTACAGGCGTGTTTGGCTCTCATAGTGGACTCACTTTCAACTGATGTCTGCTGCGTGAGTGAAACACGAATTCAGGATTCGAGTAGAGTAGAGTAATTCAACTTACTGCGCCAAACGTCTTGTCAAGATATTTTCTGCATACTTCAGCAGAAGAAGCAGCTCAAGCTGTGGGTCAACGTGGTGTAGGAATAGTCTTGAGTGAAAAGGCTGAAGCAGCCCTTTTAGACTGGATCCAGGTCAACAATCGCTTGTGTGCCATGAGACTGCAGGGATCAGTCGGCGTCCGAAAGGATAGTAGTGTTAAGCGTAGTTTATTTGTTATCTCGGCATACGCTCCAACAGACTGCAACACTGGCATGCAGAAGGATGAGATTTATTACGAGCTCGTTACTCTTGATCGGAAGAGCAAACGCTCTGACATTGTAGTGGTAGCAGGTGGTTTTAATGCACAATTTGGAGAACGTAGTGCATCGGAGTCCTGTTTAGGTGGGCGATGCGCCTTGCTTGCACAGTGAAAAGACAACGGGGAAAGACTTCTCCAATTCTGCGCGAACAATGCTTTATTACTGTCTAGTACGAATTCCCGACACAGCTCGCTTCGCACAGCCTTAAGCTATCGTTGGCGCAGTTCTGTCCAGAACTGTAGATCGTACTGGACTATGTACGTCGAATCGGACCATGCCTTAGTTTTAATGCGATTTTCGCTGCAGCTGAATGGCCATCGATGCAGGCCACAAGCCCGATTAGCTGTCGATCGTCTGTGTGTCTCGGCTGTTCGCAACAGCTGCGAACAGAAACTATCCGAGGGACTAAGAACGTCGATGAGCAGCAATGTAGACGATCAGTGGGACCAAATTAAGTAGCCGATGCATTTGGCAGCAGATTTCGCCTGTGGTCCTAGATCTAGCGTTCATCAAAAACACTGAATCTCACAAGGGTCGCTAAGTCTAATGGAGCAAAAACGACAGCTGCCTAACTGCAAGCAAGTGAATAAGATGCATCGACAGCTACAGTGTTAGTTGACGATAAGCCTTAAGAATGACCCTGAAAACTGGTGGGTTAAGGTAGCCGAAGAGATAGAGGAAGCGGCCGCTTTTTGTATTAGTCAAAGACTGTTTAAGCTTATACGCGACAGCGGTGGGCGGCGAACTTCGGTTAGTGAAGTCGTGTACGATGGGAATGGAGAGCTCATCCATGGTAGACAGGAAAGACTGGACCGTTGGACAGAACATTTCAAGGATCAGTTTAACTGGCCATACGCTATCGTATCCAGTCCGACGTCTGGAGCTGTGAATCCTTCGGAGGTGTCTGTTGACACCCCAAACAAAGTGAAAGTAGAGTCGAGTATTCGACTTCTGAAGAGGGAAAAGCTGACCGACGAAATTCCCCCAGTTCATTTCAAATTGGGTTGAGAAGTGCTGATGAAATCACTTACCGCCTTGCTTCGTGATATTTGGAACGAGGAGCGTATTGCGTTCTCGTGGGGTGAGTCACTGATTATACCCATCTTCAAGAAGGACACACGGAGTGGCTGTAGCAATCATCATGGGATTAGTTTAATTCCGATAGTTACTAAGATATTAGCTTCGATAATGCTGCGCCGTTTGACACCGATTCGCGAGAGCAACATCCAGACAGCGAACAAAACTGCCGGATTTCAACCACATCGAGGCTGCATCGACCAGATATTCACTCTCCGACAGATACTCAAAACGCACCACACGCACCGGCGCCCTACGATCGTAGTCTTCCTCGACTTGAAAGGTGCTTTCGACTCCGTGGATCAACCAGCACTACTCAGTGCCCTCCACCGGAAGGGTATGCCAACGAAGTTGGTGAACCTATTGCGAGCATCGTACTTACATACTTGTGGTCGCGTTAGGGTATACGGTGAACGGTCACGTTCATTCGAAACAACTAGTGGCGTTCGACAAGGGTGTCCCATCTCTCCATTCCTGTCCAACTTTGTCATGGACGGGGTGATGGAAGACGCTTTAGGAAATCTTCAGAATGTAGGAGTCGAATTGGGAAATGGAGGAAAGCTATGCGACCTAGGTTACGCAGACGACGTCGTGTGCCTGTTCGAGTCTGCGGACCATGCACAACGGGCACTAGATAGACTGTCGAGATCGATTGCTCGGTCTGGCATGTGCTTTGCACCTTCAAAGTGCAAAGTATTGTTACAGGACTGGACGACAGCAGCGCCGAACTTGATACTGGATGGAGAGGAACTAGCGACTGTGGAACGCTTCACCTACCTTGGTAGCCGCGTGTCCAACGATGGTAGTTAGGGATCGGAGGTAAGTATGCGTATATCCAAGGCTCGGGCAGCTTACGCTGGACTGAAGCACTTGTCGCGTCGGCCTGATATTTCACTGAAGTTGGAAGGTCATGTGCACTGCGCTGCAGTGCGTTCAGTTCCGTTGTACGGTTGCGAGACGTGGAGTATGCGTGTGGGTGATGTTCATCGGTTGGAGGTTTTCGACAACCGATGTTTACGTAGTATGGCTAGGATTGGATGGAGTGACCGGGTGAGCAATATTGAGGTTAGGAATCTGTAATTGGGTACCACTTCTGAGGACAGCCTGTTTCAGCGTATGAAACTTAGTAGACTACACTGGTTGGGTCACGTTTTGCGTATGACGAACACTCGTCTACCATACCGTGCCTTATTTTGTGTTCCTCCTTAGAAATGGAAAAGCCATGTGGAAGCCAACAGATGACGTGGCAACATGGGATGAGAAAATGTACAGCGACCTTGGGTAGAGTAGGTGGCTCACGTCTCCGTGGTTGGGGTCCGAAAGACTCGTCGACTTGCTGGCTGGAGACACTGAAGGATATGGCAGTGAACCGTGAACAGTGGTGATCGTGTTGTCATTTTCTATCGAATCAGAGTGATTGAAAACACGTGCGTTTGTACGGGTAGACTGTGTTTCGTGTGTTGGCTGCAGCAGCATCTTATCTTTTCCCTCCTGTGTAGGTCCACTCCCTGTTTCCATTGGATATTCACTTTTTTATATAAACGTGTAACTCTGGGGAACGGCAGCGGTCAGTGAGGCTTGCCTTGCTGTTTAACGCTGAACGATGATGATGATCTACTCAAAGTAGTTTTTATGAAAGAACAAAACAATACCGCCTCGTTTGGGAAAAGTTTACTGCTTTTCAAATCGAGCTTGGCTGCGGAAAGGCTAGAAATAGCTCCTGGAATAAAAAATCTACTCTGAACTGGTCGGTCAGATGGCAGAGCGAACCAGAGCTACATAAACTGGAGACATGAGCCTCAAAACACACGGGTGTGTGACCGCTTTTCCTTAATTCATTCATCTCAACGGTTGCAGCAAAGTCTGGCGATAAAAACACCGACCATCCCACTTGAGTCGTCTACGGGCCGAAGTTTTTCAAGGACGTTCAAATCGCTGTGTTGATGAAAGAAAATGATCCGCTCGGGACGTGGATCATCAGCTCGGAGCAAAGTCCTAAACCGCGATGGTACATCACCTGTGAGCATTCATAGAACAAATGGGGGCATAATCACGTATTAATCTCGATCAGGGAATTTAACTGTCCGCACTGCGTTGTCAAGATGGACGATACAGGAGGACGCAAACGAGGATCCTTCGATTGTGCAGCCATGATCGCAACCTCAGTCTAGACCCACGGATTCAAATTCCCGCTTTGACTACTAATCAGAACGGCAGTAGCCACCAACCGTCTTTCGAAAACGACATCAGTCGGATCGCTCTTGAGAATGGACGAGAACATCATTTGGCGTTCTATTAGCCTGTCTCTTATACACAGGGTGATTGGAAGACGCTTTAGCGAAATCTCAGAATGTAGGAGTCGAATGCGGGAATATGCGAGGAAAGCTATGCGACCTAGGTTACGCAGACGAACCGTCGTGCTGCCTGTTCCGAGTCATGCGGACCATGCCACACACGGGCACTAGATAGACTGTGTCGTGAGATCGCATTGCTCGCCGCTCTGGCATGTGCTTTGCATCCTTTCAAGAGTGCAAAGGTATTGTTTACAGGACTGGACGACAGCAGCGCCGAACTTGATACTTGGATGGAGAAGAACTAGGCGACTGGTGGAACGCTGTCAACCTCTACCTTGGTATGCCGGCCCGTGTCTCCAACGATGGTAGCTTAGGGATCGGAGCGTAACGTATGCGTATATCCAAGGCTCGCGGCAGCTTACGCTGGACTGAACGCAGCTTGTCGCGTTCGGCGCCTGATATTTCACTGAGAGTTGGAAGGTTCATGTGCACTGGACGCTTGCAGTGCGTTTCGCTTCCGTTGTACGGGTTGCGACGACGTGGAGTATGCCGTGTGGCCTGGTGCGATGTTCACTCGCCGTGAGGTTTTCGACAACCGATGTTTACGTTGTATGGCTAGGAATTGCGATGGAGTGATCCCGGGTGAGCAATATTGAGGTTAGGAAATCTGTAATTGGGTACCACCTTTCTGAGGACAGCCTGTTTCAGCTGATGAACCTTAGCTGAGCACTTACACTGGTTGGGTTCACGTTGCGTATGACGAACACTCGTCCTACATACCGTGCCTTATTGTTGTGTTCGCTCCTTAGAAAATGCGAAAAGCCATGTGGAAGCCACACAGATGACGTGGCAACATGGGAATGAGAAAACTTGTTACAGCGACCTGGTTTAGAGTAGTGGCTCAACCGTCTTCCGCTGGTTGGCGCGGTCCGAAAAGACTCGTCGGACCCTTGGCTGCGGCTGGGAGGACACTGAAGGACTATGGCTACCGTGCAACCGGCTGAACAGTGGCTGCATTCGTGTTGTCATTTTCT